>JAAGKR010001700.1:1029-19380 GCA_011419295.1 Clarias macrocephalus
CGGGCGCCGCCCCCCCCCCGAGAGCTGTCTTTATTAAAATATTATAAATATATATTTTAAAAAATTGTAAATAAATAAATCAAATGTTGATTGGTGACAAACGCGTATAGGACGTTTACCTAAAGTACGTAAAAGTGTACTGTATAATTCCTAAAATTTATAATACTTTGAAAGTAAACCCAACACAACCTACACTCCGGATGCTAAAAGATCTCTTTAGTATATACATAAAGTTCTTTTGTACGTCTCATCATAGCATTCTGTCTTAGCTGTGATTAAATGATCGCTGTTTCAACCTGCCGACTTCACTCTCGCGGTTGTCGACGATCCTGCTAGCTGGCCTTTAACGGAGCAGCTAACACTAGCATTATAAGAAGTTTGTTGTTAAAAAGATTTGCTAACCGCGTGGGAACAGGTTAGCTAGCTGATGTTAGCTTATTTACACTAATGCACCAGAACTATTACCTTCTGCACAGAAAGATGGATTTTAAAAAAACTTACAGCTGGCCACCCTCCAGTATCTTCATGGCGTCCGAGAGGTGATTCCCCATTTCAGTAAGCGTCGGGTCCATCTGAAATCACACGGTTAGCTTTCAGTAATTCAGTTTCGACCATACAATCAGGACAAGACATGTAGGTGTACAGTGTAGATCGTGAATTTGTTTAGTATACAGTGAACGTCAAACTTCTACACTGTAAACCTGAAAAGTTGGCAAAACTCAAAACAGTTGAGGTAATCAGTTACGTAAATTTTTTAAAGTAACGATGTTTCCAATTGTAAGTAAACAGAACGATCAGTTTTTGAGTTTGTTGCACTCATTCATATTAATCGTTCTTTACTTTATTGCATTATTGAGTCGCCCAATTCAGACTATTTAATAGTAATTATCCTTTTTTGTTGTTGTTGTAAATCGAATAAATTGTTGTTGGTCTTTCAGCAATGGGTCGCCACAGCAGACGATCCGGTCCAGACACGAGCTCGGCACAGGTTTTACACCAGACGCCCTTCCTGACTCAACCCTCCCGTTGTATCTGGGCTCGTGACGGACACGTCATCCAGTTGTTGGGAATCGAACCCGGGTCTGTCGCACGGCAGGCGAAACACCTCCCACTGAGCCACCGGTGTCCTACTGCCCTGATCACGTCAGACACAAAATCACTAGTCTGAAAGATTTTAAGTTGGTGGAACTTTAAGGTGACAGTTACTGTTACTTAAGTACTTACAGTTACTTCAAATATCAAATCTGTTCAAATAACTGAAACAGAAAAGTCTCATTTCTACAAACTCATAAATACCAAAAAGCTCTAAATACTCATCGAAGTCTATTAATCTGAACTAATTGAGATTATTTAAGTTAACGGTCCTCAGTATGTTTAATTACTTTCAGCATCAGGGTTTACAGTGGACACACACTTACAGTATGAGGAGATCTAAAAGCTGATATCAAAGACAAAAGTTATAAATGTGTATAATGAATAATTTTCTACAATTATAATAAATCCCACCACGTATATTATTCCAACATTTTTCTTCCTTTAGTTTTTTTGTGGAATCATTGCTGGTGATTCATCACTACGAGTCTGAGAGGAAACGGCAGAGTACGGAGCGGAAACATCCTCAATCGCCCACCGAGAAAAAGGTCAAAAGTCGACCATCAACTGGAAAATTCATCAACGCTTACAGTTTTCTGGGATTCCCATCTCAGGGGCCAGAAGTATTGGAACACGATCAGAAAACCGATTCAACAATCATCAGCGCTCGTTACAGTGAGACGCTTATTAAAGAGTTTAAACGCAGAGGACTGATATCCGAGGGCGTCGTGATCTTGTGTGACGGCGCACATCGTCCACACACTTCTGCACACACACACACACACACACACACACACACACACACACACACACACACACACACACACACACACGTGTACATGAGCGTGAAGTTTAGGTTAAGCAGCAGGCAGGACCAGTTCAATGACATTATTGAACAATTATCAGTGAGAGTGAGGGGTGTGTGTGTGTGTGTGTGTGTGTGTGTGATAAGTTAATGTTACCATTCTGAAGCTGATGATTATTATGATATTTACGATGTGGAACATCTACAAAACGTGTGCTGCTCTATGTTTTATTAATAAGGCAAAAAAAAAACACATGAATGCAGCTTGTCATGAAAGACCTTTTCTTTCCCGAAGCTGTAAAAAAAATAAAAACTTAGGAGAAACCTAAAAGAATTTTTTTTTTTTTTTTTTTTTTTTGGGCTGAGGACGCCTTGCTTAAAGGTGAAATAAACATCACACCTTCTCGAAGAAAACTTTCCAAAATAAACACAATATACAACTTATCAGCTTATACAATCCAGACTATGCTGCACTTAAAGCCAGCGGGCGAAACAACAAAAAAAAAAAGTGGTTCCACCAGAAAGCAAACTCTAAATGGAGTAGAGTGTATAGGAGTGGCTGTGTAAAGGGCATTAAACAAACACCATCAACCCGGATCTTCTTCACAAACGTCTGGCAGAGTTTAAAGGAACGTCGGTGACAAAAAGGCGATACAAGAGTAACAGGTTCTCTGATCAAAATCAATCCAAACATTTTATAGCATTAACCACAACCGGACACATAATCTGAATCATAAGGGGTCCAAGCACCGAAGCGCAAAAGTAGTCTATGAACACTAGAGAAAAATCGATTCGGTCAGGTATCGTGATTTGTTTGTGATATATCGTTTCTGACTACAAATAAATAAATATTGTGATTTTTCTTTTTCATTTCTATCTATGTTTAAAATTTGATGTGGTAAAACCAAGCCTGGCGGTTCCTCTATCATCCTCCAGGTGGCTCTAGACTAGACTAGACTAATGAATGAAAGTGAATTGAGATATTTATAAAATCGAGATATTTACAGAATCAAATCGAATCGGGACTTTTGGTATCGTGATGACATCATATCGGCCGGTCCGTGGTGATTCCCTTAGTCTAATTGTCTAACGAATACTGATGAAACACCGGAGACCAAGTTCGTGATGAATGTTTAATCATCGTTTCTCATTAATCCCACGTTCAAACGGTTCAACATGGCTTCGTTTTTAACCACCCCTTTCTCTCTCTCGGACGAGACTTGATTGATCGACACCTGAGAAGAGATAAACTGAGGTAAAAGTGAAGCAACAGAAGCACAATTCGGATCAGAGGCGGCAGCACTGGAGACGTGCTTCAGGCGCTTGAGATATCAGCGCTTCGCCTATCGTCAGGGTTCGAGATGAATCCGAAGCCTACCCTGGACGAAATATGGGAAATACAAGCCGGATGGGGCGGCGATCTCTTACAGAACACCACGTAACACCTTCCTCTCCTGTCTGCTTCACAGGTTATCCTGGCACACTTCTGGAAGGAAACCAGAAAACTCTGAGAAACCCACATGGACAACATGGAGATCATGAGGTCAAACGAAGGGCAGAGGTTGGAATACTGATCGGAAGGTCCTGGGTTCAAACCCCAGCGCCAGTTTTGGGCCCTTCATCAAGGGCTTATCCGTCAATCCTCAACTGCTCAGACGTCCAATGAGATAAAAATCTAATTCGCTCTGGATAGGGGCGTCTGCCAAATGTCGTACATCTCTTTGTAAACAAGCATAAAAAACTAGGGACCGGACTAGACGAATCGAGAACACTTCTAGAAACTTGTAGCACATGCACTAAGTCGGGACACTTCTGCGTCCACCCAGTGTGGCGTTACATGTTGTTAAAGATGGTCTTCCAGTCTGACCAGCTCAGGCCACCAGCTTGGACTGTGTTTTTTTTATTTTTTTATTTTATTGAACAATCAGATTTTTTTCAATAGAATGTAATGTTACACGAGATCATTATCTTCACATCCTAGATCATATTGCCTCATCATTTTCGATACAAACACAGAAAACAAAGGGTCTCTGCCAAATGCTGTATATGTAAATGTAAAGCATGTGTAAAGACTAAGGACCAGACTAGACAAACCGGGGAAACTTCTAGAGACTCGTGGCACGTGCATTAACTCGGGACACTTTTAAGTGTGCCATTGCATTTCAGTAAAGACGCTCCTCCAAATTTGACCAACTTGGCTGTTTTTTTTTTTTTTTTTTTTGGAACAAGTTGCATGTTTTCAGCAGAGTGTGATGATATGTTAGATCGTTACCTTCACATCCTAGATCATGCTGCCAAATGATGTAAATCAAAATGTAAACCATGCATTAAAATAAATAAATAAAATAAATAAATAAATAAAATAGGGACCCAGACTAGACAAACTGATAAGGGACACTTCTAGAAACATGTAGCACATGCATGCACTTACTCTGTCCACCCAGTGTTCCATTACATGTTAGTAAAGACGGTCTTCCAGTCTGACCAGCTCAGGCCACCAGCCTGACCAGCTTGACCAGTGTTCTCCCCCCCCCCCCCCTGAATTTTTCAGCAGGGTGTAATGATATCTCAGACCATTATCTTCACATCCAAGATGATAAAAATCCTTAAGTGACGTCACATATCACGACACCTGCATCACATGATTATGTGGTCACCCCCCCCCCCCAACATCATGATACTCCACTTGCTTACAGCTGAGACTGATATAGTACAGTAGACAATTCCAGCACAAAACACACACACACACACACACACACACACACACACACACACACAGTCTCTCTCTCTCTCTCCACCTGCATGCTAGTCTGATCTAACCTCATGAACATGGACCTTGTAAGTGAATGTCAAGCTCTTCTGCATTCCTTCCATACCTTTCTGGATTGATCAGACCTTCCTCGAGGAACCGCGGAGAACGTTAAAGTGATAAGTGTCCGTTGAGGAATAATGTAGAATAATATTAACGTAAAATATTTAAATTATATATATATATATATTTTAAAAAATCCAAACTATACGGCGTTGTCCCCTCTCTCTCTCTCTCTCTCTGCTAATTTGTGTAGAGAAATTTCTACCCTACTTCCTGGTGTGCTGGCAGCGGTGACGTCATCGCGTAAAGGACACGCCCCCGAGGAGCGCGCTCCCGTCACCAACGTACACATCGGCTTTTTTTTTTTTTTTTTTCATGGGTCGCGTGTTCGTATTTTTTTAAACGCGAAAAGTTGATTTTAGTTATATCAGAATAAATTATAATAATAATATGAATATGAATATGAATAAACATATATCAAAATACAAGCATAATAATAATAGTACAGATTTGTACGCTGTAATGTGCGACCGATTATCAAATACATTCTTTTTGAAGTTGTAATATGATTTATTCACCTTTTCCACACAAAATGACATTAAAATCTGTTCAGTGTCATGAAACGATGCGGATGCAATTTTTTATTATATTTATCGTCATTGAAATATTTTACAAAAGAAAAAATTTGGTCAGATTAAATGCGAAACTTTACATACTTCATTATATACACACATCTTACTTTGAAGTCACTGGTTAATATCTTGCTTTAATTTGACTTGATTGAATATGTCTGGTTAGCACCGTCGCCCTGCACCTCCAGGGTCCGGGTTCGATTCCCGCCTCGGGTCTGTGTGCATGGAGTTTGCATGTTCTCAGCGTGCTTGGTGGGTTTCCTCCGGGTACTCTGGTTTCCTCCCACAGTCTGAAGACATGCAGATTAGGCTAAAGGGTTGTCTTAAATTGCCCGTAATGTGTGTATGTTGACCGGAGATACTATTGGGGTCATAAAAATGGGAATAAATACAGTGGTCACCATTGGCCTCCATAGTCCCTAGTTGAACTACAGAGGTTCATTTCTTTCAAAACGATTAACACTTATTTTGTTTTAAGATATTTTTGCACATATTTAAGCAAGTCAAATTAATGCAAGTAAGCAAATTAAGCAATACAATTTTGCAGTATTCATTTCAACATTTAGAATTATTTGGTCCCGCCATCCGGGAAATAGGGTTCTGTGGCAGTCACAGTTGCCAGTTCGACACCCGATTGTCATTCACAGACCATAGGCTATTTGGGAATGCAAATCAGCCTGCATATCTTAGGAAACCCACCAAGCGCAGGGAGAACATGCAAACTCCATGCATGCAGACCCGAGGTGGGATTCAAACCTCCTCACCCTGGAGGCGACAGTGCTAACCACTACCACAACTATCGCACCATCTTAATACACCATTGATGTGCGCCATTGTGCCACCATTTTTATTCAGTTATAAATAGCATTTTAGGGAGTGACACCCAGCCTAAAGACGTCACATAAGAATACAAAAAAAAAAAAAAATGCAGTCATTAACACAATAACATCACAATGGAGGCTAAATGTTGAAATGAATCACAGCCTGTACAACACTTCGGTAGATTTGTGCCTGGTGTGTTAGACGAGCTGGGGAAAAATACACAAAATACATAATAATAATAAAAATAAATAAATAACAAGTACATTAGGTCACCAGATGATTAAACGTGCATTACTTGATAAAGACTTTTTAAAAATTAATTTGCACATTGAAACAATGCATTTTATTCGGAGCTAGTAGACGACACTTCCTACAGGAACGCGTCTGTGACACACCTGTGCTGACACCACTGGCCGCCAAACAATAAGAATCTCTGATTTGTTTTTTATAGATGTTTTTCATTTTGTTCTTTTGTCCCGTCTAGACAGATTTTTTTCAAGTGTGATTATTTCACATATTTTTCCTAAGTACACACGAAGCAGTGACTTCTAGATAAATGTTAGTATTTTTTTTTTAATGTTTATTCATTTATTTAATTATTTTTGATGTATGAAAATATTTACACCAATTTTTGGTGAAAGATTGATAGACCAGACCCACTGAATCTAACAGTCAGGATTGGTGTGAGAACTGGACAACTTAATAGAAATAATCCATTCATGAATTCCTGATCACTGCAGATTTCCTGCTGAAAGAAAAAGTGCTGATGGCTGATCTGGAAGCTTTTAGTTTAATTGCTAATCATCTTGAGTTCTGGCTTCACACAGAATTTCACTACAGCAACTGATGTTTATACAGTATGATGTACTTACAGTATCATTTTTCGTAGCCTATAAATACACTCAGCTGTGAATTAGTGCAGTCATTCTTGAGACCAGGGACAAAAACAGGTCCAGCACTTAATATTGTGTTATTCTGTAAAATTGATTTTCATTATGATCAATTTTATAAGCTAAATCAACTCAGAAATGTACAAAATGTATTTTATTTGATAAAGTGTTCACACTTCCAAATAGCTGAAAGATCTGATATATGAAAAAATATATGAGAAAAGAATCACTTGTTGTGCGCTAATAAGTAAAATAAGTACGTACATGTTAATTAATTAATGGATGTTAAAAAAAAATTAATTACATTTTAAAAATCATCTCTAATTTTTAATTTCCTGCTGAATTTGTGTCCTGAGTTTCTGTCAACACCGTCCGATATAAAAAAATAATAATAATAATAAAGTCTCAACCAAAACTCCAAGGACAGCTTCACGACTCCCTGTTTGTTTTACATCCTCCTGTTCAGCTGCTCAGGTTCTTGTAAGTTTGATCATTTTTTATATTTTAACAAACATTTGACATTGATACTGCGGTGGTCACAACTATAACATGTCACCATCATTTGTCTTAAATTTGGGGTCATTTTTAGTAAAAATTAATGAATTTCAAGCACATTAAATAATCATCTAGCAAATTATGCAAAAACAAACTGTGAACTTACCTATAACGTAGAATTTTGTCGACACCTTCAGCAAATTCACCATATTGTGTGAAAGTATTGACAAATACATCCAAAATATTTTTTTTTATTTCACTACTTAAAATACCTTTTTTACATTTTCTTTAGCAAAATTTCCTGTTTAAAATGAACTGTTTTTTTTAAGCATAATTTTGTTTAAAGCATAATACATTGCTTTAAATGGGCACACACACATACACTCTCATTCACACACTACAAGCAATTTGGGAACACCATTTAGCCTAATCTGCACCGCATGAGGAAACTGGAGAACCTGGAGGAAACCCGCCAAGCGCAGGGAGAACACGTAAACTCCACGCACACAGACCCGAAGCAGAAATTGAACACGGACCCTGGAGGTACAAGGCCACAGCGCTAACCACTAAGCCACGCTTCATTCAATCATAATCCATGGATTTATAAAAATATGAAAGCTGGATTCTAAGATCTTTTCCCTTATAACTTACTAGAGGTTACCGCTCGCATACACGAGGTTCCCACCCAGGCTCCGCCCGCGTGCAGATCCTGACGCCTGTGTGCCACTGTTACCTGCGAGTGGAGTGTGTGTGTGGTCAACTCGCTGCTGCTCCTCGCGCTCCTCACTCTGTTTCGGCAGCCTTTACTCCCCTGCCTGCCATCCGCGCCTTGTCTCTGTAGACGCTCTGGAGTCTAATCCGGGGTTTCAGTAGCCCTGAGCTTGGCCTGACGTACCTGTTTTCGTAGCAGACGACGCTGCCTACTGTTACTTTCATTTGAGGGATGCCTGTGACACGATCACAGTATGTTGTAAAAGTTGACAATGACGCTGCCTACCATTAGAGTCGGTGAGGTTACGCCAGCAACGTGCCCATAGTATGATACAAAAGCTGATAATCACCTGTGACACGCCCACAGCATAACATAAAAGCTGATAATCACATGTGACTACCTGTGCAAACCTCACCGCCCATTGCCCAAACAAACAAACAAACAAACAAACAAACAGAATTTCTGTTATTCTGTTATATATTATATATATATATTATACCGTCAAGTGGAAATTTTTGGTGTTTATGGATTTATTTTTTTTAGTAAATTGTTCCCACAATAATGTATTTCTAATGAAATATTACATTTAGGAAGATTTAATTAAAAGGATTACTACTTTACTGTTATTAGGTAAAAAGCATGGATGGATTTTTCATAATAACTTAAGGGAAGCTAAACAAATATCCTAATTAATTGCTATTAAAAGGTGCTGTGTTGGATTTTTATATACAGTAATTATATGATAGTTACAAAAAAACACTTGATTATTAGACAAAACCTAAGTTTTCAAGAAAATAAATACAATTTAAATACCACTTTTAATGTCTGACGGTGATGACAAACACCCTGTAATGCACTGAAAAGGTTGTTATTTGTACAAAAAATGTTACAACCCCGAGGTTGTTCCAAAATTGTGTTTGACCACGAATGCCTACTCAGGCTTTTATTAGAACCATGAAGATAATAACTCTTGTCATAGTTTTGTGTTTACATAAGAAATGTCACAATGTCACTTGTCAGGTGCCTCCTGTACTCCACCTGACTGAACCAGGCTGTGTCTCGTTAAACCCGACCAACAGGGTGTGGAAATCACAGGTAATATTTACAAAAAGAGAAGAAATATGGAACCTAGAATTGAATAAAATCTCAGATTAGCTGAACACTGCCTCAAAACGGAATTAAATCAGACAGAGAGTTTTAAATTACAGATGCAATAACATATATTCCTGTAGATCGTTGTTACGTTACATTCAGAAGATGTTATACAAGATCATTGCTCCGGGTTACAGAGTATCTTACTGCTTTATTACATATAAGAACCGAATGTGTGCCGTGGTTTATCCTGGTCAGGACTACTGTAGGTCTTGGTGCAAAGCAGGAACACACCCGTTATGGGACACCAGTCCATCCGAGAACACCACACAAACACTTTGTCCTCTTTCTCCATTTTCTAAAAGACTTTTCACAGTATACTCAACCTATTTAAATTCCCTTTGTTCTCCCCTTCCCTGGAGGTTGAGGTGGAGCTCTCGCAATATTTTGTGTCGTCAGCTGCCTTTTTTATTTTCCCAGCCTTCCTTTCACACGGCAATGACATCATCAACTCATTGAAATATAGAGGTTCACTCTACTGATATTTATCTACATTATAATGTATGAGTAATATATGTTGTTGGTCTTTCGGTTGCTCTGACACCGGATGCCCTTCCTGATGCAATCCTTCCATTTGATCCGGTCTGGGGACTGGCACTGCATCCAGTGGCTGGGATTTGGGCACTGGGTGGGAATAATGTGCACTGTATGGACAAAAGTATTTGGCCAAACCTGCAATGACATCGTATTCAAATCCATATACTTCAGGATGGAGTTGGTCTCCCCTTTGCAGCTACTGTACTGTATAACGTCTTCCACTCTTCTTGGAAGACCGTCCACAGGATTTTAGAGTGTTTCTGTGGGAATTCATGGCCATTCATTCTGTAGAGCATTTATGAGGTGATGTTGGATGCGAAGGCCTGGCTCCAGTTAAAATATACTGTATATATGTAAGTTTAAAAAATATATAAACTATAAGTGTAGTGGAAAAAATAGGTTAATTGTATTGATATTTATGTATAAATGTCAGTACAGGGGTTGCGAGGTTGCCACAGCAGACCATCAGATCTGCACAACAACTTGCCCCTTTTTTTTTTTTTTTACTTTTTTTTTTTTACTTTTTTTATCTGGGCTTGGGACTGGCAGTGGCTACAGCTTGGGCATTGGGTGGGAATAATATATGTGATCCCCAATAAACTTTAAATTACCAAAAAAAAAAAAATGTCTGTCCTTTGACCTGACTTATCAGGAAAGACCTGATGCTTATTGGAAGTTTTTTTTGTTTGTTTGTTTTCACACCATTAAAATCAGAGGAGTATTAGCAGTTTAGGAACTAATCAAACTCCTCTGATACGACCAGCCACACCAAGGTCAAGGTCACTGGAATTAAATCACTGGATTTATTTTTTTTCTCTGTTTGATATGAACACTAACTGATCAAGATGCGTTTGCTGTATCACTCTAAGTGCATGAATGAAACAGAACAGGAGGAGGAGGAGGAGGCGGAGTGTCTCTCTAACCCGTGTTTGTGATGCACACAGTTTTAATCCAACCTGGCAACCAGCGCATGACCAAGGTGAGACAGGAGGTGATCCCCAGGTTGGGACACACCTACACGGACTTCACAGAAGCTGCCCAGTCAGTCAGACGTTCAGCTGAGATCAAAGGCAGCAGCACAACTCACACACACACACACACACACACACACACACACACACACACTAGAAGACCAGAAGTATAACTGAACTGAATTAATAACTGGATGAGGATGAGGAAGGTCTTCCCATGGCTGGCCAACGTGTCCCTGTACGGCTGCCTGTTCGCCGGCGGCGATCTGCTCCATCAGCGCGTGACGCACAGGCAGCGCGGCGCCGAGCTCGACTGGACGCGCACGAGGAACGTGGCGCTCGTGGCGTTCTGCTTCCATGGCAACTGGAACCACTTCTGGCTGCGCGCGCTCGAGCGCCGCTTCCCGGGCCGGTCCCTGGGCATGGTGCTGTCCAAGCTAGCGCTGGATCAGAGCTTCTCCTCGCCCCTGGCCACCAGCGTGTTCTACACAGGTGAGTCTGCGTCTGGCAGAACCGGAAACGGCACATTATTAAAGAGCATGAAGCAAATAAATAAACAGATAGTCTGAGTGACTGAGATTTACACCTGTGACGTTGACTGAATCCTATTACTGCAGTGAATCTCATGCACTAATCATGTCAAGCACCTGCTTGTATAACTTGTGGTTGCTGGTTCCACCATGTTTAGTACCTTTATTCTGTTTCTTTTATACCTTTAAAATAACTTGGATCACTGATCCAAAGCTCATTAAAGGTACGCTTACAGAAGGAATAAAAGTCATTTTCCGGGTTGCTCGGCTGGGTGGCACCGTCAAGGCTGCAGCTTCTGTAACATACTTTGCATATTTTACCTGGGAAAGTGCTCCAGCTTTAAATTTGTTTTTAGAGTAAAGGTTAGTGACGTACATCAAAGGTATAAAGATGGCATGATGGTGTAGTGCAGGGGGGGTCAAACTCCGTTCCTGAAGGGCCGCAGACCCGCTGGGTTTTGTTCCAACCCTCGAGGACCTGCAGAGTTTAGCTTCAACCATAATTGAACCAAACCACCTGATCCACCTAATCAAATCATTAAGGCTTATTTGAAAACTACATGGCATATATGTTGGAGCAGGGTTGGAACAAAACCCTGCAGGTCTGCGGCCCTTCAGGAACGGAGTTTGACACCCCTGGTGTAGTGGTTAGCACTGTCGCCTTGCACCTCCAGGGTTGAGGTTCGCATCCCGCCTCGGGTCTGTGTGCATGGAGTTTGTATGTTCTCCTTGTGCTTGGTGGGTTTCCTCCAGGTGCTCCGATTTCCTCAGACCCAAAGACGTGCAGATTAGGCTAATCGGCCTTCCTAAATTGCCCGTAGTGTGTGAATGCTGACCAGAGGTCCTACCAGGGTTGTAAAAATAGGAATACATTGTGGTAATCACCATTGGCCTCTATGGTTTCTGGTTGAACTACAGAGGTTCCTGGATGGATGGAAAAGTATTAATGATGTTGGCTTTAATGAAAATGGATTTAACTGCAGCGACAAGTTTGAATACTTTACTTCTGAGAGCGTAGTTCAGCCAAAATGTAATATATGACTGATTAAAAGTCAGGAAAGAATGAAACAGGCGCAATATCAAAAATGTTATATATTTTTGATCAAGCAAGGTCTGTTTAGCGTCTGAATTTTGCTTCTTTAACACTCTCTGAAAAAATCGGTGGTACATTAAGTTCATATCTTTATATCTTTCCAAAATATTATAAGGTACATGCAGTAATTAGAGTCTGAAATCCACATAAGATACACTTTTTAATCTTTGGTACCAAACTATATTTTACCTTGTTGATCCATCGGAAGCCTACCTTTGAACGTACTGTATGTTTAGTTTGTATTTTATATATTGAAAAATAAATTAAAGCACACAAACGGACCTTAAACAACCACAGATGAACCGTTTAATCTTTACTTTAAACCTAATTAAAAGAAACAATAGTATTTAGCTTGTGGTGTTTTTTCTATATTTTATCTCATAAGCTGCTTTAGCATAACTTAAAATAAGTTTTAGAGTTAAAGGTCTCTAAGGTCGATTTAGGTTCCAGTTCAGTTCAAATTTGAATGTACATATGATCCTAAAGTATGTGATTAACCAGATTATGTTTGGTGTCTGAGATTTGCTTCTTTACTCTCTCAAAACGGTACTTTTCCTTAGACAAAATGGATGGAAGACAAAGAGTACCACTTTTGCAGCATCATTGACCCGGAAATGAGAACTCAGTGTACATTTATAATAATTTAAACGGCTTCAAGGACTTTTACTGCACTTTTAAAGGATGCTAATTAAAGAGATTTTACGAAAGATGTTGTGGATATGATAGTTTCTCTCCATGTACAAGGAAAAGCACTTAGGACTCTTTTTATCTGTTAGGACGTATTTTTTGTCTTCTTTATTTTAAAGTAAGAAAAAGCTAACAGACACCGGTTTAGCATTGTGCACGGTTGTAGCCATCTTTGTCGACGTGTTCAGTATCTCACACAGTCGAGTATAATTGCTGATGTGGTTTCTGACACTGCATGATGAAGCTAAGAATAGGCACAACAGCCGACTCGAAGCCACAGTTCTATCACGTGGTATCTACATTAGCTGTGAATTTTCAGCATAGTAAAAAAAAAAACACATTGTGTTGGCTGATCTTATGCTGTACACGTATCCACCCAGTGAACAAACTCCTATTAGACATTAGATCCCCAATATAGAATTTAGAATAACTGTTCTAAGATTTGGAGTCTATAGTAGGTCTGTAGTAATAAGTCTATAGACCTGCGGACTATAAAGCTTTGCCGGTTTCCGCTTCGGCTCCTTAAAGGTGGTGCTGGAGCGTAAACCTATAATCACGGATTAGTCTTTCACTCCCACACAGGAAGGTCATTTAAACCCAGCGAGGCGTCACAACGCTGTCGGTGTCATCGGTGTGGCAACGTCTAAACGTCTCTCCAAAACTAAAACCGTGGCGCTCAGTGTCAGGTTCTGCACTTTTAACCTTTTATATAAAGAAAATGTTTGTTTCCTTGACTTTACCACCTTTGCTCGTACCCTGACATGTAAGGTTTGATCAGAGGTCAGAGGATGTGTCACTACATGCGACAGGAACAGGAAATGATTATGACTATGTCATATCACCTTCTCTAACCTCGTTATTTATTTCACCTTGCTGTGGGAGGATTATTTTCCTAATTGTTTGAAATCCTTCCTTATATTTGAAATGTAACATTTCTTTTTTTATTTCCTTATATTATCACCTGCCTGGGCCGGAAAGTCTTTATTTATTCTGTCAACATGAGCGTGTTTATGACTCTGTTTACCCGAAAACTAAAAATGGTGTTCTGCGTTCGGTTCCACATTTAGCTACACACTTTTCTGCAGAATTTGGACCTAATCTGGAAACGTTCTGTACTTTACTATCACAAATAGAAACAGGAAGTGGAGGGGGAAAAAACTCACAACAGTTTTCTTGATGCTGGAGTCGCCCTGCTTTTGTCTTCCTGTGTGAGTGAGAATAAAAGTACAAACCGAAACTGTAACTGATGTTTCCTCGAGCACACGTCCTTCAGGCCTTGATCTAAAAACCCAGGACTTCCTCTTCGTATGGTGTAGACATGCTACTGATTCTTAACCTGCACTCAGAGGAATCAACACACAGTACAAAGAGATAAAAAGCTTCTAGATTCAAGACATTGTCTTGATGTAAGCCGTATGGTTTGTCCATAAGATAAATTCATTAAATCAGAAACGACGGATATGAAAAATCTTAAAGGTTTATTAATTGTGCAAGACAACACATTGTGTAAACTAGCATTCGTGGTAGAATTTTGTTTATACTAAAATACATACAGTATTTAAACAATGTTCATCATAGAAGAAAACGAACCGAGTCGAACCGAGCGACTGCTAAGTCGTGCGTACGTCCGAGAGCCGACTGGTTTTTAAAGCAGCTGGTGCTAAGACGCATCATTAATCAAGGTTAAGTGAGGTTTAATGTCTGTTTATGTCATATTTTACTTCATTTACATGTCCTTTCCTAATGTTTTGAGATTGTTTTTACATGCAAACATATGATTATAGTGTTGAAAATTGGTAAAAATTGGTCATTTTTTTGGGTGCCTGGAACCGATTATCTGCATTTACATTATTTCCTGAGAAAAAAATATGTTTCACAATACAAAATTTCACCTGTAATGTAGATGGACTATATTTGAATGTCAAGGTACCGATGTAATTTGCTCCTACGACACAGGAGGCTGTGTTGCCTTCAAATGTGTGAATAGTTTAGAGCATGTCACCCGTAGGATCATAGAGGAATTGTAACATTTTACCAAATCAAATGCAAATTTATATACATAAAAAAAAACATTGCCACACAAAAGAATCACAATACATCTCTGAATCTACCCCCCTTCCCCCCCTTATCTTTAGTAAATGCATATATACCAAAGTCCTCTGATGTATAATGAGATAAATGTAAAAGATCTGGACAAGGCTATCTACCAAATGTCACAAATGTAAATCACCTACTCAAGACCACCACAAGCCAAGACTGAGTCAGGACCTGCACTGTCAAGTCAAGATCAAGCCTGAAAACCAACTAATACTATACTTTCATGGCCAAGCTTTCAGCTAGTTGGCTTCATTCAGGAACAGGAAACTATGACCATATTAGGATAGAGGATCAGTATAGAATATAGCAGGTTAGGTGACACTGAGTGAAAAGGGAGCCACCTGAGCTGGCTTCATCCAGGCTTTGTCCCAATAATTAGTCTCGTTACTAGATGTTGGATGTTGTTACTTCTTTTCCAACTTTGTTCAGGTAATATGAAGAAATATTTTGCTCAGACAATTGACAATTAAAAATCCATTTAATTTCAAGATACAGAAATTGTCTCAAGGGTAAGCTTAAGACCAAAGCAAACACGACTCAATATGGACAATATGTTCGTCTTTGGTTCTTCTGGTTCCTATTTCCTTTGAAAGGATTGAGGGATGAAGGATGAAGGATGATGATCATTTTTTTTTACACAGGTGTGAGTGTGTTGGAGGGCAAAGAGGACATCTTTGAAGACTGGAGGGAAAAATTCTTCAACACGTATAAGGTAGGACGTAGAAATCAACACTCCAATTTAAAAAAATGAATGGTTAGCACTGTCGCCTTGTACCTACCTCCAGGGTCCGGGTTCGATTCCTGGCCAGGTTCGATTCCCATCTCTGTGTGTATGGAGTTTGCATGTTCTCCCTGTGCTTGGTGGGGAGAACATGTGGCTCCAGTTTCCTCCCACTGTCCAAAGATATGTAGGTTAGGTTAATTGGCGTTCCCAAATTGGCCGGAGTGTGTGAATGAGTGTATGTGTGTGCCCTGAGATGGATTGGCACTCTGTCCAGGGTGTATAGATAATGATGATGATGATTTTATGCCTTATGTAATGACATCCGGGAAATCTGACATTAATGTTTATCATGAAACATCACATAGCACTCACTGCATATGATCGTTCTGTATTGTATTTATTTATCTTATTGAAAATGTGTTTCTAAATTTCAGACTGGACTCATGTACTGGCCCTTTATGCAGGTATGTGTAGTGTGTGTGTGTTCGCGCTCTCTCCCTCTCTATAAACTGAATGCACCCTCGTCTTTTATTATTTTGTCAACACTGTTGTTCCTCTGCGTTCAGCTCCTGCACCTATGACCATATTAGGAAAGAGCGCCTGGCGAAACAGGACTAGGTATAGAATATAGAGACAGATTATGCTGGATAAACAGGGACAGAATTGGGGACGAGGGTATGGTTGCTACTCATTTAGCATTATAAAACAAAGCATGCCAACAATGAACATTTTTGATAATAATATTAAGCTGAATAATGATAATGATATGAAGTGAAATTAATCAACAAATGAATGAATATTCAAATAGCTGATGAGTTTTACTACATGAGCTCGCCTGACATCACCCACTCGACGCTTTCAAAATAGCCCCACCCTCCTCAAACTAGCACAAAAAGACTTCAGGTATCTAAAGACTAAAACCACTTCTGGCCTCACGATGGCGTAGTGGTTAGCACTGTTGTCTTGCACCTCCAGTGTGCGGGTCGACAGGGTCTGCAACTGGAGTACCCGGAGCAAACCCATCAAGCATGCAAAGACAAAACAATCTTTGCATGCTTGATGGGTTTGCTCCGGGTACTCCAGTTTCCTTCCACAGTCCAAATGTTATGAGCCAGCACAATGAACCCAGTACATCCAAGTTATAACTACACCCAAAGTTTTCCGCACTCCCCAGGTTGATTACCTCATCACACCTGTCACCAATTTGGCAATCAACTTATGGCTTTGACTGGACCCTGAAAGCTCCACTCATCGCCGATGTATCTTACTTGTGTGCCTCTCGTCCTGTTTACCTGCGATTTTCCCGAGTGCTCTATTTTTCTCTCCTGTTCTCTGTATTTTATCTCATGCCTAGTGCTCTGGATTATCTCTTACTTTGGATTTGCCTATGTGTATGACCTTGGACTGTGCTTTTGGATTTCACTGCTCTCGGGGCTGGACAACATTTATCAACCCTGCTTTGTTTTACGAATCTCTCGCCTTCACTTTTGGACTTGGAAACCACTATTGGATTCATCCGGCTTCCTACCCCACCTGCCTCTTCAACCCAGATTCGCTCCATCTTCTGCAATCTGTGTATGTTTGTGCTTGTGGGGACTTCCGCATTCGCGGACAGGGGACAAGAGTGTTTCACCGGCAGAAGGATTTCACTCTCCAAACATCAGGAGCTGTTTTTGTTCAAGAACTCACGTCCTTTTGGACATTCGTTCTCGGCTTTACTTACGGGATTGTGGTGATTCCCCCACGTCATAGACACTACCATCACAGCCGATTCCCCCATTCATCCTGGTAACTCACTGACTCACACGCACAGCTTCTCTCCTCTGCTCCTGCACACTTAACTCCTTTGGGTGTTAATAAAGCTCTCAAATAGACTTTCAGTCTGCTATTAGGTTCACTTTCGTTTAGCCCCATCCTTGACAGTATACATCGGCCAAGATGAACCCAGCGGATTTGGATCAATTAAGGCAGCAGCTTTTACAATGTGGGGTGCCGCTGGGCTCTTACCAACAAAGTGTCACGAGCAACCGAGACACTTTCCTCCAGCCTTAGCAGTTAGCCCGTGTTGCATGGACGGTAAACCAGTACTCCACCAGTTCCAGTGCGAATCCCATGTCATGAACCCTGGCCTCGGAACCAGCAAACCCGGAACCTGTCACAACTTCCTGTTGCAATGCTCTTTGCTGTTGGAGCTCCAAGCGTCCTCCTTCCCTACAGCGCGCTCAAGGGTGGCATATGTGATCACACTCCTTACCAACCGGGCTCACGGATGGGGAAGCGCTGTTTGGGATGCCAATGAG
>JAAGKR010001700.1:19400-36196 GCA_011419295.1 Clarias macrocephalus
GAGACACGACTTCACCACGGAGCTCATTGATCAGTTCGGCATGCTGGTCAACCACCGCGCAGAGGCGAGCAAACTCCGCTGGGTTTACTGCTTTGGGCTCAGTCAAGTGTCACGAGCAACCGAGGGACGAACACAGCAGCCTTAGCAGTTAGCCCGTGTTGCATGGACGGTAAACCCAAACGCGGAAGCAGCGCGAGTAGGCAGGATAACCACGCGTTTACTCTTAGAACTCTCTTACAGCAAGAGCAAGGATCTACACAAATAAACCCGCGTTCTAGCAACACACACTCAATCAAGGAAGCAACCTGAATAGGTGAGTACTCACGGAACCTTTGGTGAAGCGATAGCGAAGGCATGAATGAACTCAATGACTGAGCGATGTGAAGCGCCATCTTGTTTCCTTTTATGCTTTCTGAAAGCGCGACCGTCTTACTTCCGGGTCCTCGTGCCGGTCGCGGTGCGAGTGTGCATGACACAAAGCATCCAGCAGGTAACCCAGACACTTTCCTCCATCTCCACTCAACTTCAGTAACTCTTAACTAGTACTCCACCAGTTCCAGTGCGAATCCCATGTCATGAACCCTGGCCTCGGAACCCACAAACCCGGAACCTGTCACTCCTTCCTGTTGCAATGCTCTTTGCTGTTGGAGCTCCAAGCGTCCTCCTTCCCTACAGCGCGCTCAAGGGTGGCATATGTGATCACACTCCTTACCAACCGGGCTCACGGATGGGGAAGCGCTGTTTGGGATGCCAATGAGCCATCATAGCACAAGGCAGACCTCACACATTCCCCAGACTAATTGACTCCGGATCCGACCAGAACCTAATCTCCACCTCAAAGGTTAAGGACCTTAACCTCCCCATGCAATCCCTGGAGAACCCGTTAGCTGTTTGGGCCCTCAAATAAACCCCTCTGGCTGTCATCACCCAACATACGGCTTCGATAACTCTACGGGTTTCTGGTAACCACACCAAAGAGACTTTCTTATTGGTTATGCGCAACGCCCACTCACCCATGGTTCTCGGACGCCCCTGATTGACTCACAATCCCTGCATCGACTGGGCCAAAACCACCATTGAATGAAGCCTTTTGTGCCTGATCTCATTGATCTCCATCGATGTCCTCTATTAAGTAGTTTTCCCGACCTCTCAGCTGGTTCTCCTGACTTTGCCGACCTCAAGCAGGAGCTTCAACAAATCATGGGCTCTCTCACTACCACCCCACAGACCTTATGACTGTGCCATTGACCTCCTCCTGGGCTCGTCTCCTCCTAGGGTAAGACTGTATTCACTCTCGTCACATGAGAGGAAGGCCATGGACAAATATACCTCTGTAACCCTGGCCACCGGAATCATCTGCCCTCCCTCGTCCCCTGCCGGGGCTGTCTTCTTCTTTGTGGCTAAGAAAGACAAGACGCTATGGACGTGCATTGATTACCAAGGCCTGAACGAGATAACCATAAAGAATCGTTACCCTCTCCCCCTGCCTAATGCCTATCATCTCTTCAGGATCAAGAAGGGGGAAGAGTGGACGACAGCCTTTAACACCCCGTCAGGACACTACAAATACGTGGTAGGGCCATTCGGTCTGGCCAATGCCCTGGCCGTCTTTCAATCATTGGTCAACAATGTTCTCAGGGATTTCCTAAACATTTTCATATTTTTCAATTTGGACGATATCTTGATTTTTTACTGCTCCCTGGAGGAACACAGGGTGCAAGTTCGCCAAGTTCTACACAGGCTTCATGAGAACTAATTGTTTATGAAGGTGGAGAAATGCCAGTTTCGTTGTTGGACGATCCCCTTCCTCAGTTTCATTATTGCTGTGTCTAAGATCCAGATGGACCCAACTAAGGCTAAAGCTGTAACCGAGTGGCCGAGACCATCTATCCTACAAGACCTTCAGTGCTTTCTCGGGTGCGCCAACCTCTAGTAATGGAGGTTGACACTTTGGACTTTGGGCGGCGGCTGTGCTCTGTCAGAAATCACCAAATGATGTCAAACTACATCCCTGCTGTTTCTTCTCTCACCATCCCTCAGTCACAGAGAAGAACTATGGGATCAGTGACCGGGAGCTACTGGCAATAAAATTGCCGCTGGAAGAATGGAGACACTGGTTTGAAGGAACTGAGGTCCCATTTCTCATCTGGATGGGCCAAAAGAATATTGAATAATTTAAATTAGCCAAATGCCTAAATGCTGACCAAGCCAGGTGTTCTTTTTCTTCTCCCGCTTGAACTTCTCCCTTTCCAGCCAGGGAACAAGAACACCAAGCCTGATGCCCTCTTTCATCAGTTTTGTCGTGGTTACAGATGACGCTCCAGTCTCCACTGGGGCTACCTCTCTCGATATCGAGGCTCTAGTTAATGGGCACTGGGCCAGGAGCCGGTTTCCCCAGAGGCACCAATGGGCAGACTCTTAGTACCACTGGTAGCATCCCAGTTCTCTGGGATATCGTCTCACGTTCTCCAGTTCTCTGCCCAGTTCTTAATGGCATTCTGTACTGGTCGTGGCTACCCCCCAGGATGTCCTCTAGCTATCACCCTAAGATCAACAACCTGGCAAAGAGAGCAAATCAGGATCTGGAGACAGCTATTTGGTGCATGACCTCCAAGGACCCATGCTACTGAAGCCGAATGCTGCAATCGATTGAATATGCACACAATTGAATATGCATCCACGGGCCTCTCACCATTCCAGTCATGCTCACCACCCACAACATTCCCATTAACACAGTCTCCCCTAAGATCTCTCCTAGGTTCATTTGCTCTTTGCACAGTCCAGACTGCTCTTAAAGTTCACTATGTGACGCATCATCCCCTCGTTCCATATCTCCCAGATAAGACCCATAATATCTTGTCCATTTGTCAATGTGTATGGCCTCACCTGCTCAACGACCTTGATCTTGAATCACACTTCTGTATTTCACTGCTCTTACTGCTGGACAACATTTATCGACCCTTGCCTTCACTTTTGGATTTGGAAAACTCTATTGCATTTATCCGGCTTTTGACCCTGCCTGCCTCTTCGACCCCAATTCACGCTATCTCCCATATTCTGTATGTTTGTGCTTGTTGGCAACGACCAAAGCCATGCAGGATAGACTAATTGGTGTTCCCAAATTGCCTGTATGAGCAAGTGGATGCTGACCGGAGGTCCTACTACAATCGTAAAAATGGGAATAAATACAATGAATTATACATAACACACAGCACTTACTTTTCTTCCATAATCTGTTCATTTTGTTTACTGTAACTCTCTGGTTTCTTGGTTTCAGTTCCTAAACTTTGTGTTGATGCCACTGTACCTGCGCACCATGTTCATGGGCTGCTCTGCGTTCCTGTGGGCCACATTCCTGTGTTTCTCGCAGCAGAGTGGCGACGGCACGGTTGGCACTGCTCTCGACTGGTTAACCACCACTGAGAAACAGATCATGAGCCAAAACACCAATGAGGAGAAGTGATGAACAGCGACTGTGGTGCCTTCAATCTCACACAGACAGATGTGTATTGCACAAACCTTTATTTACGTATACAGTACCAGTCTAGACACACCTTCTAATTCAAGTTTTTTTGTTTAGTGATTTATTTTCTACATTCTAGAACATTACTGGGATTTTTTTTTAACTATGAAAGAACACATTTGGTATTGGGTAATAACAGTCAGCTGTTATTTTAAAACATAAAGGTTAGCTGTTCTAGTATTGTTAAGTGCATTTGTAAAAACCCATCGAGCTCCATAATGAAACTGGCTCTCATGAAGACCTTCCCAGGAAAGCGAGACCAAAACTGAGCTCTGCTGCAGAGGAGAAGTTCATTTAGAGTCACCAGCCTCAGAAATCACCAATTAACAACCAGCACCTCAGATTAGAGCCGTTATGAAGGTTTACAGAGCAGAAGGAGCAGAAATACATCTCAGTATCAACTGTTCAGAGGAGATTATTGTGCACTTCAGCATCGTTTTACATTGTAGAAAGAAGTAAGAATCAGGAAAGAGCATGGAATTAGAAAATGTCTCCAAACGTTTGCCTGGTAGTGTGTGTATCCTACATTGTTTATTTCATTTCATATCCTGTGAATAGCTGACATGACTTGAACTATTTAAAAAAAAAACAGAATCAGAAAACCTCATATGTCTAGGCATGTGCTGATAATCATGATAATGATACACACACAATAGAAAAACACAAAAGAAGATCCCCGCAGCAGGCGCGGCTTTTACAAGGCTAACAATTTAAGTGCTCAGCATAATTTTGTTTAAGATGCCTAGATATCGTTCCCATGTTGTTTCACTCGCCACCATAACGCAACCTCATATGTAACACAATTTTAACAGCTCTTTGCTAAACGCTAAATGTTTTTAACATGTGATGTAAAGTATTCTGTCAGGAGATGTTTATTTAATATTTATCGAAGGAGTCTCCAGTGTCAGGACTTTGTAGCAGTCTTTATGTTGGGTTGTTGTTGTTTGTTTGTTTATTTGTTTGTTTGTTTTTGCTTATTTATATTTTTTTCATGGACTTTCCACAACAACAAAAACTTCAGCACCAGAAATATGTGCACCATAAAATTATATATATAAAAGTACATGTAATTTTTTCATACTTAAAGTCCTATTAAAAGTAAGTATATATTTGTATATGACAAACACTACAACACTTTTAATCCATACATTTCCCTGTTTAATAGATTTATTTTCATGGAAGTCATGATTCCAAACATGCTTCTTTTTTTATATTATTTATTTTTAGTCAATCTTTAAATAATGCTCCATTAGATTTCAGACCTTTCATTATGACAGTACATGGCCTCATGGTTAAATTATATTATGAATAAATCTGTTATGCTAAATATACTGTATAAGATTTAACATAAACATTTAATGTAAATACAGTATGTCTATATAATAAAATCATTGATTTATGATTGACTTGACACTTAATCAATGCCAGTGTATTGTACTTGTATAATCTAATGTATAAGATAATTAATCCAAACATTCCAGGTCTAGAGCGCCACCTGCTGGCTCTATCAAATCTTACAACACAGTTAGGACTCTACTGTATATATACCTGTTACTCTGTTATAGACTTCTGAATTATTTAAAAAATATATATTTAAAAGTAATTAATGACAATAATGGTACAAAATGAAAGAGCAGAGATATATTGAAGTATAAAATGGGAATGGAGACTAATGAAGTATAAAAGGATTATTATTTATTGATTAATATTGAGAAGTTGAAAGAACAGGAGGACAATTGAAAGAAGGAAAAAAATAAAAGGAAAATGAAGGAAAAAGAGAAAAAAAATTGTATACATTACGAGACAAAAACTTTAAATGTACAAATGTATTTAAGTTTTTAAGTCAGTAAAAATTGTACACTTTTATTGACTGTATTAGACTTTATTAGATTTTATGATATTACTTTTTGTGGGAACAAAATTATTATTATTATTATTATTATTATTATTATTATTACACATATTGACTGGCGTTCCCAAAATTGTTTTTAGTGTGTGAAAGTTGACTCCTTGTCTTTCTACTCTCTCTTTCTCTTGGCTGCTCCTGTTGAGGGCTCGCCACAGAGGACCATCCGATCCACACAACAGCTTGGCACCTCCCATATTTTTTTTTAGGTCATAAACAGTCGTATAAGCATTTCACTGCATATCATACTGTCTACTGTATGTTCGTGTATGTGACAAAATGTCAATTTGATAGCAGGTATGTCAGAAATTATTGAACTTAATTAACTTATATTATTAACAAAATATTATATAATACCCCTATATGATAATAATAAATATTATACACTTAATTGGAGAATTAATGAACAGGTTACAGGTAAGTCCTAAGAACCCCGCCCATTCGAATTCAATTCAAATACATTTCATTTGTTACATATATGACCTAAAAAGGTGAGATCAAATAGAATAAGAAGGTAACAAGAGGCAAATTGTACTAAAAAAGAATGTAAAATATACAAATATACAAGATACAATAAAATAAAATTTTAAATATAAATATAATATATAAAATGAATAATGTAAAAGTATAAAAACTATAAATTATATGAAATGTGCAAAATAAAAAAGGGTATTGAAGGAATGATATTGCATGTCGGTATGACAGCAGCAGTGATATTGTGAAAACTAAGTCCTCATTCATGTGTAAATAAGAACCAGCATATGTCTCATGTGCAAATGCGCAGTTGTGGTTAGTGGTGTGGTGCGTTGCGGTGCGGTGCGGTGCGATGTGTGGTGTGGTGTGGTGTGGTGTGGTGTGGTGTGGTGTGTTGTGGTGTGGTGTGGTGTGTTGTGGTGTGGTGTGGTGTGGTGTGGTGTGGTGCGGTGCGATGCGGTGCGATGTGTGGTGTGTTGTGGTGTGTTGTGGTGTGTTGTGGTGTGTTGTGGTGTGTTGTGGTGTGATGTGGTGTGTTGTGGTGTGATGTGGTGTGATGTGGTGTGTTGTGGTGTGGTGTGGTGTGGTGTGGTGTGGTGTGGTGCGGTGCGGTGCGATGTGTGGTGCGGTGCAGTGCGATGCGGTGCGATGTGTGGTGTGTTGTGGTGTGTTGTGGTGTGTTGTGGTGTGTTGTGGTGTGATGTGGTGTGTTGTGGTGTGATGTGGTGTGATGTGGTGTGTTGTGGTGTGGTGTGGTGTGGTGTGGTGTGGTGTGGTGTGATGTGGTGTGTTGTGGTGTGATGCGGTGCGGTGCGGTGCGGTGTGTGGTGTGGTGTGTTGTGGTGTGGTGTGGTGTGGTGTGGTGTGGTGTGGTGTGTTGTGGTGTGTTGTGGTGTGTTGTGGTGTGTTGTGGTGTGATGTGGTGTGTTGTGGTGTGATGTGGTGTGATGTGGTGTGTTGTGGTGTGGTGTGTTGTGGTGTGGTGTGGTGTGGTGTGGTGTGATGCGGTGCGGTGCGGTGCGATGTGGTGTGGTGTGGTGTGGTGTGGTGTGGTGTGTTGTGTTGTGGTGTGGTGTGGTGTGGTGTGGTGTGATGTGCTCCAATACAGGTGTGAAGGAACCAAAGCAAGTCCGTTGATTCCTATGTGGACTGGATTCAAATTTTAAATTCAAATTTCACAACAGTACATATGATGTGAAGTGAAATGGAAATTCGTCATTTTAAAATATGGGGTTAGTGTTCAAGTTTACAATATACAATTTACAAAAGCTGCAAAAGAAAAATAAAGAATGAAAATAGAAAAATATAAAAGGTATAAATTAAATGTTCAAGTTAAACAGGATGTGCAGAATGTGTGATATAGTAAGATATGGCATGTAGGAACGACAGTATGAGTGAAACATGAAGTATGGAGTGAAGTGATGTGTGTCAGCAGCACACAGTGTCACTGTCCATGTTTTGAAAGTGCGAGTTAGTCCTCTCGAATTTGAAGCATGATTATTATTTTTTTATTATTTGTTAAATTTTTCTAAAAGCTTAAAGTTTATTTTAGTCATAAATCAGAATAAAGGATAATAATAATAATAATAATAATAATAATAATAATAATAACAATAACACACCAATATACAAGTTTAATGTTACAAATTTTCATGTCTTCATGTGCAGCCGATTATTAAATACGCTGTTTTTGATCCTGATTTATGATTTGTAAATTCTTTATTTATTTCCCCGTTTATCATCTTGCCCTAACTTGTCTTAATTAAATATGTGCAAAAAAAGAATAACAGAAATATTAAATCAAGTAAGCAACTTAAGCCCTGCAATTTTGCAGTAATGCTTCATTTCAACATTTAGGTTTTATTCTGATTCATTCATTTATTTATTTATTTATTTTGGTGTGTCCACATGCCATTTGGCATATCGGGAGACGGGATACTCCAAACCCTATAAATGAATCTGTCACTCCAGGGGCAGTTACTTATGGGGTCGGGTTGCAGCTCGACGCCCGATTTTCTTTTAGATTAAGTTAAGCCTTTATTTATCACAGAAACATCACTGTGCAGTAAAAATTCTTTATTCTTTGCATATTCCAGCTTTGTTAGTAGGCTAGGGTCGGCCATTACACAGAGTCCCTGGGGCAGAGAGGGTTAAGGGTCTTGCTCAAGGGCCCAAAAACCTGGCAGGAGCTCGAGCTGCCAATCTTCCGATCAGTAACTTAGAGCCTTAACACAGTGAGCTTGGGGTGACCAGGGAGGTGCAGGGCCACTGTGCTAACCACTAAGCCAACAAGCCACCAATGCCGCCTTTCTGATATAAATAGCATTTTAGGGAGTGACACCTGGCTTAATTTAAAATAAAAAAAACTCCACTCATAAAATCACAATAAAGGCTAAATGTTGGCATCACTGCAATTTCTTTGAATTTTTTCAGATTTATAAAAATGTGTTAATTAGCCTGTAGGTCAGCACTACTGTAGCTTTTTGCCTAGTGTGTTAGATGAGTTGGAAATCAAGAAATATGCAGAATAAATAATAATAATAATAAAAGAATATGTACATTAAGTCATCAGATAATAAAACGTACATTTAGGATTTTTTAGATTAATTTGCAAATTGTTTCGGCAGCCCATACTTCTGCAACGGTTTTTTTTTCTTTTTATTATTTTTGGTTATTTATATTGTTCAAACCTCCGGGCGCTATTGGGCTTCTTAACATGCTCAAAATCACCCCAAAAAATCGGCACACAGGTTGGAATCTGCTGCCATTAGGACACCTGAGAGTCTGGGCTCTGAGAGTTTGGGCTCAGGGCCTTCATAGGAGATTTTGTTGCATAGCTCATACACACTCGCATGTATACATGTCAAACTCAGTACACCACACACACTGAAAAAGAATGATTTACTTTGGATAAGATGTGAACATGTAAATCAAAAAGATAAGACTGATGAGCAAGACGAGGACGATGGCGACAGTGGCAACGAAAAACTTCCTGAGATGGCAATAGGATGAAACCTTGAGAGGAACCAGACTCAGCAGGAAACCCATCCTCATCTGCGTGAAAATGGATAGCAGAGATTGTTGTGCTGTCATACTGTGTGAGACTGGAAGTCAGACAGGTCCAGGGGGCAGAGGGGGTCCGGATCACTGGCAGCTCAGGAACGACATGTGTAGCTCGACAGAGAGACATGGAGAGGGAGAGAGAGAGAGAGAGAGAGCAGAAGAAAGGGAGAGATAACAGGCATCAACAGCCACATAATGTATAAGGTGAAGGTATATTTAGTGCAGAGTGCAAGCAGGGACTCCGGCAGGACTAACTATGACATCATCAGTAAAAGGGAGGAGCCAGAAGGAAACACAGACATGAGGGGGAACTGAGATGTAAAGCAACCAATCACCTCACCGTCAACAAACCTGAGTGATCAATGCGAGTGGGGAAGACAGCATCTAAACATACCAGTTCACCAGATACTCTACGTCCATGAGTCCCCCAGATCTGCTCCTTTACCTAAGGCTCATCTATTTGTTTATTTATTTATCTATCTAAAAAAATAAATAAATAAGTTTTTAGCCTCGACTTATACACTGAGACTTTGTGACACACACACACACACACACACACACACACACACACACACACAATCACATACACACACACACACACGCACACACACACACACACACACACACACACAATCACACACACACACACACACACACACACACACAGACACACACACACACACACACACACACACATCCTACACACTACACACACACACACATCCTACACACTACACACACACACACACACACACACACATACACACACACACATCCTACACACTACACACTTTTAGCTTTTAGTTTAATTGCTGAACGTAATCATCTTGAGTTCTGTCTTCAGACGGAATTTCACCGGGTTTATACTGTATGATGTAATTGCAGAATTATTTTCATAGCCTGTAAATACATACAGCTGTGAATTAGTGATGTTTCACACTAGATTTAGTCAAATAAATGAAGCCGTAGCAGCATCACAGGCTTTAAAATGGAAGTATACAGTCTACAGTTGTGTCTGAAATGACAAACAAAAAAAAAAACTCAGGTTCTTATTATAACCAGGAAGATTTTTTTCATTTTCCAAGAAATGTCTAAATGTCACCTGGCTGGACTTGGCTGCGTCTCGTTAAACCTGACCCATGGGGTGTGCCAATTTCAGGTAATATTTAGAAAAGGGGAAAAAATAGTCAAAAATTAAGCAAAATCCAAAAATAGCTGAACACCAAAATAAATTTAAAGAAATCGCTACCACAAGACGGAATTAAATCAGGCAAAGAGTTTTACAGCTGCAATGATACACAATTCTGTAGATCGTTGTCGTGTTGCGTTCAAACTATGTTATACAACATCATTGCTCTAAGATGTACAGTATTCACACCCATGACGGGACACCAGTATATCCAAGAACATCACACACATTTAGGAGAAGGAGATGCCTTTATTTGTCACATATACATTACACAACAATGGCATTGTTTTGTCACATACACCAGCTTGTTGGAATTCACATAGCCAGCAGGGAGATTATGAACTTTGCTGAAAAGCCCAACAGCATCAGTTTGGTTATTTTGGAAATTGAACCTTCAACCTTCTGATCAATAACCATCGACCTGAGATCAGCCTGAGGTTAGAACCTTGAGGATAACCAGAGAATTTAACATGATCAAATATCACAATAAGGAGACAACCGTAAGAAGGCAATGCTACCCACTATAGCACCACACTATCATCTAATCATGTGCAGTGAAAAGAATGAAAGAAAGAAATGAAGGAAACAATAAATAAAGAAAGTAAGGAAGGAAGAAGGTTAGCCTTTTTTTTTTCCATAAGGCGACAGGAAGATAAATTTGAAGAAATTTGGGATAAACGGAATCAGTATATCTCCCTGAAATGCCCGTATTTTACATAATGGTTTGTTTTCCCAAAAATAAAAACAGTTTAGCTTTATGACAATTTACTTAAATTTACAACTTACAATGAATACACTCTAAAGTTATATACTGTATATATACAACCCCTGTATATATATATACAGGGGTTGAACAGTGTCTGGTGGATAGTGTTCATTGATCTCACATTCCACCAGTAAGAGCAGAGTGTGAAGGTTTAATTAGCAGAGTAACAGCACAGTTTTGCTTAAAATATTGCAATGCACACAACATTATGGGCGACATATCAGAGTTCAAAAGAGGACAAATTGTTGGTGCGCGTCTCGCTGGCGCATCTGTGACCAAGACAACAAGTCTTTGTGATGTATCAAGAGCCGCGGTATCCAGGGTAACATCAGCATACCACCAAGAAGGACGAAACACATCCAACAGGAGTAACTGTGGACGCGAGAGGAAGCTGTCTGAAAGGGATGTCCGGGTGCGAACCCGCAATGTATCCAAAAAACATAAAACCACAGCTGGCCAACTCACTGCAGAATTAAATGTGCACCTCAACTCTCCTGTTTCCGCCAAAACTGTTTGTTAGGGATGCTATAGCCAAACCTTTGGTCAACCGTGCCGATGCCAAACGCCGGTTTCAATAGTGCCAGCAGAGAACATCTTGTGCTGTGGACAATGTGAAACATGTATTGTTCTCTGATGAGTCCACCTTCACTGTCTTTCCCACAGCCGGGAGACTTACGGTGTGGAGACGCCCCAAAGAAGCGACTGTACCACCCAGACTGTTACATGCCCAGAGTGAACCATGGGGGTGGATCAGATGGTTTGGGCTACAATATCATGGCATTCCCTACTGTAGGCCCAGTGCTAGATGGGTGCGTCACTGCCAATGACTAACGAACCATTCTGGAGGACCATGTGCACCCAGTGGTTCAAACATTGTATCCTGAAGGCGGTGCCGTGTATCGGGATGATAATGCACCAATACACACAGCAGGACTGGTGACAGAGTGGTTTGATGAACATGAAAGTGAAGTTGAACATCTCCCATGACCTGCACAGTCACCAGATCTACATATTATAGAGCCACTTTGGGGTGTTTTGGAGGAGCGAGACAGGAAACGTTTTCCTCCACAAGCATCACATAGTGACCTGGACACTATTCTGCAAGAAGAATGGCTCAAAATCCCTCTGGACACTGTGCAGGACTTGTATCTGTCATTAGACTTGTATCTGTCTTAGACACACATTTAGGAGAAGGAGATGCCTTTGTTTGTCTCATATACCTTACACAACAGTGGCATTGTTTTGTCACATGTCAGGGAGATTAAGAACTTTGCTGAAAAGCCCAACAGAATCAGCTTGGTCCTGTTGGGGATTGAACCTTCTGATCAATAATCATCTACTTGAGTATTGGTCAATTGGCCTAAGATTAGAACCTTGAGACAACTCTATGCTGTATTGGCCGCAGAAAGAGGCCCTACACCATACTAATGAATTATTGTGGTCTAAAACCAGCCAGGTGTTTCAGTTTCACTGTCCAACCCCTGTATATACAGTATACAGTACATACACTACCACCCAAAATTCGGATCACTTGCAAATTTCTTTGTTTTTGTTTAGTGATTTATTTTCGACATTCTACAACAATACTGGGAATTTCAAACCTATGAAATAACATGGAATTAGGTAATTATGTAACAACAACAACAGTCAGTTCTTTTAAGACACAGGTTATGAAGGCCGTTATGATTAGCAGATAGATCTTAACATTAACTGTTCAAAGTAATTATTTAAGTTTGTATGAAATGCGAATGTGTATGAATCAAAATGATAAGATTGTCCCATTGGCAAGGAAAAACTCCCTGAGATGGCAGTAGGAGGAAACCTTGAGAGGAACCAGACTCGACAGGGAACCCATCATCATTTGGGTGCAAACAGATAATTATACGCCAGTAGCGGTATTTTAAAATCGATGCGAAATTTCAATGCAATGCAGCCAATGCAGTGTGGATAAGATAGGGGTGATGTGCTCGTATCTTCTAGTTCTAGTCAGGACTCTCACTTCTGGACTAACTGAAGTTTGTTTATGCACCTAGTGGAACAGCCAGACAGTAAGGCGTTTGCTGCGTCGTTTAGTGACAATAGATTCCTTATCTTGGCAATATTTCTGAGGTGAAAGAAAGCTATACTGGTAATATTATCTACATGAGCTTCAAATGAAAGGCTGGAATCTATAATCACGCCGAGGACTTTCACTGTCGCACTTGATGGAACAGAACGGCCATCTAAAGTTACAGTCTGAACGAAAAGCTTGCTACTTGCTGCTTGTGGTCCTATGACTAAAACTTCTGTCGATGAAAGTTAATTAACATCCAATTTCTTATATCCTGCACACATTGCTCAACTTTAGTAAGCTGTTTTTTCTCATCTGGCTTTACTGAAACGTATAACTGTGTGTCATCAGCGTAACGATGAAAACTAATGCCATGCTTACGAATTCCTACTACATTTTCTAAGCTGTGAAGGAGAATACTATGATCAATGGTGTCAAAAGCTGCACTGAGGTCGAGTAACACCAGCATAGTGAGGCAACCCTTATCCACAGTGAAGGGCAATCTTAATGCTTCAGACAGTGCTATGCTTCAGTAAACCTTGTTGCAACAGTTTGGGGAAGGGCCTTTTCTATTCCAACATGACTGAGCCCCATAGCACAATGCAAGATGGGGGCAAGATGGGGTTTGATGAGTTTGATGTGGAAGAACCCAACTGGCCCGTACACAGAGCCCTGACCTCAACCCCATCAAGCACCCTTAGGATGAACAGGAACAGAGTTTGCCAGCCAGGCCTTCTCGTCCAACATCAGTGCCTGACCTCATAAATGCTCTTCAGAATGAATAGGCAAGAATTCCAACAGAAACACTCTAACATCTTGTGTACAGCCCCTTCAAGAAGAGTGGAGGCTGTTATAGCTGCAAAAGGGGGACTGACTCCATATTAAAGTGTATGCATTTGGACACAATCTCAGTGCAGGTTTGGTCAAATACTTTTGCCTGTATAGTCTATATGTTGTTAGTCTTTCAGCTGCTGCAGTCGAGGGGTCACCACGGCGGACCATCCGATCTGCACAACAACACAGTTTTCTTTGCTTTTTTTTTTTTACACCGGTTGTCCTTCCTGATGCAACTCTCCTATTTTATCTGGTCTTGGAAACAGCACTGTGTCCATTGGCTGGGAATAATATATATCATCTCTAATAAGCTTTAAATTACAAAAAATATAGTCTGACCTTTGGCCTCATTTGTCAGGAAAGAGTTTTCAAGGCCTGATACATGATTAAAATCAGAGGAGTATATTATATATAATACAGAGCAGTTTAACAGGTGGGGGAGAGGAGGAGGAGGAGGAGGAGGAGTGGCTCTTTAACCCTTGTTTATAATTCACACAGTTTCAATTCAACCTGGAAATGGGGGCATGACCAAGGTGAGACGGGAGGTGATCCCCAGGTTAGGACACACCTACACGGACTTCACAAAAGCTGCCCAGTCAGTCAGACATTCAGCAGCGATCAAAGGAAGCAGCACAACTCACACACACACACACACACACTAGAAGTCCAGAAGTATAACTGAACTGAATTAATAATTGGATGAAGATGAGGAAGGTGTTCCCATGGCTGGCCAACGTGTCCCTGTACGGCTGCCTGTACGGAGGTGGTGATCTGCTCTATCAGCGTGCTATGCAGCCGCAGCGCGGCGCCGAGCTCGACTGGAAGCGCACGAAGAACATTGTGCTGGTGACGTTCTGTTTCCATGGCAACTGGAACTACTTTTGGCTGCGTGCACTTGAGCGCCGGTTCCCAGGCCGGTCCCTGGTCATGGTGCTGTCCAAGGTAGCGCTGGATCAGAGCTTCTCCTTGCCCATAGTCACCAGCGTGTTCTACACAGGTGAGTTTGAGTCTGGGAGAACCGGAAACGACACTCTCGGGTACATTATTAAAGAACATAAAGCAAATAAACAAACAAACAAACAAACAAATAAATAGATCATCCTGACTGAGATTTACACCTGTGACATTGACTGAACCGTATTGCTGCATAAAATCTCAGTCCACTAATAATGTCAGAGCATAAACTTCCAGAAATAAAGGTACCTATAGCTTGTGGTTGCTGCTTCCACTTCCTATCTTTATACCCTTAAAATAACTTAGCCACGAACAGCAATTGGATCACTGACCTAAAGCTAATTAGAAACTGACGATGAGATGAGATGAGAATCTTAACTTTAAAGCTATTAATACTAAATGTACTTTACTTTGTTGTTGCACTGGTAGTCTACCTCTGAATGTATGTTTAGTTTGTGTTTTATATATCAAAAAATAAATTCAAGCAAAACACACAAACAAAACCACTGAAGCACTTTTATGTTCAATTTTAATTAGGTATGAAGTAAATTAATATTCACTTCATACCCAATTAAAGGTACAATCAGAAATAATTTGTGGTGTTTTTCTATAGTTTATCTCATAAGCTGCATTTATCGTAACCTAAAATAGGATTTAGAGTTAAAAGGTCTCCAAGGTTCCAGTTCAGTTTGAAATGTACATATTATCCCAAAGAATGTGACTAACCAGGTTATGTTTGGTGTCTGAGATTTGCTTCTTTACTCTCTCAAAATGTTCTTTTCCTCAGAATCAATGTGCCATCAAGTACCACCATTGCAGCATCATATTCACCCGGAAATGAGAACACAGTGTCCACTGTAGACCCTGACGCTCGATGTAATTAAACATACTGAGGACCGTTAACTTAAATAATTACAATTAGTTCAGATTAATAGACTTTGATGAGTATTTAGAGCTTTTTGGTATTTATGAGTTTGTAGAAATGAGACTTTTCAAGTTAGCTGAACAGATTTGATATTTGAAGTAACTGTAAGTACTTAAGGAACAGTAACTGTCACCTTAAAGTTCCACCAACTTAAAATCTTTCAAACTAGTGATTTTGTGTCTGACGTGATCAGGGCAGTAGGACACCGGTGGCTCAGTGGGAGGTGTTTCGTCTGCTGTGCGACAGACCCGGGTTCGATTCCCAACAACGCGATGACGTGTCTGTCCCGAGCCCACACTGTAAAAAATAAATTGTGAATTTTACGGTAAAAAAACGGCAGCTTTGGTTGCCAGAATTTTACCGTAAGAAAAAGGTAGCAACATTTTTTGGTTGTACAGGATTACACTGTATGTTATACGGATTTAAATTTTATTTGAGCCTGCCCAGGAATCAAACCCAGACTGTGGTGGTGTGGGTTCGATTCCCGGCCAGGTTTGAAAAAACAAAAAAGCAATTGAAATCTGTAAAATGAGTGCAATTCCGTACAACCTAAAAACATTGCTACCATATTTTTAACTGTAAACTTCTGCCAACCACAGCTGCCGTATTTTTACCATAAAATTTACGCTTTAAGTCAAGTCAAGTCAATTTTATTTATATAGCGCTTTTAACAATTGACATTGTCGCAAAGCAGCTTTACACAATAAAAAGAAGTAAGTCTGTATGCAATGTGTATGAATCAAAATGATAAGATTTATTTTTTTACAGTGCAGATACAACGGGAGGGTTGAGTCAGGAAGGGCGTCTGGTGTAAAACCTGTGCCGAGCTTGTGTGTGGACCGGATCGTCTGCTGTGGCGACCCATTGCTGAAAGACCAACAACAATTTATTTCATTTGAAACAACTAAAAAAAAAAAAAGGATAATTACTATTTAATAGAGTTGGGCGACTCAATAATGCAATAAAGTAAAGAACGATTAATATGAATGAGTGCAACAAACTCAAAAACTGATCGTTCTGCTTACTTACAATTGGAAACATCATTACTTTAAAAAAATGATGTAACTGATTACCTCAACTGTTTTGAGTTTTGCCAATTTATTCAGGTCTAC
>JAAGKR010001700.1:36216-115614 GCA_011419295.1 Clarias macrocephalus
TTAGTTCAGATTAATAGACTTTGATGAGTATTTAGAGCTTTTTGGTATTTATGAGTTTGTAGAAATGAGACTTTTCAAGTTAGCTGAACAGATTTGATATTTGAAGTAACTGTAAGTACTTAAGGAACAGTAACTGTCACCTTAAAGTTCCACCAACTTAAAATCTTTCAAACTAGTGATTTTGTGTCTGACGTCATCAGGGCAATGGGGCACCGGTGGCTCAGTGGGAGGTGTTTCGTCTGCCGTGCGACAGACCCGGGTTCGATTCCCAACAACTGGATGACGTGTCTGTCCCGAGCCCACACTGTAAAAAATAAATTATAAATTTTACGGTAAAAAAACGGCAGCTTTGGTTGCCAGAATTTTACCGTAAGAAAAAGGTAGCAACATTTTTTGGTTGTACAGGATTACACTGTATGTTTTATGGATTTAAATTTTATTTGAGCCTGCCCAGGAATCAAACCCAGACCGTGGTGGTGCAAAGCGACAGTGCTAACCACTACACTACTGTGTTTGCTGTGCGACAACATTTGTGTAGCAAGTACAGTAGTGTAGTGGTTAGCACTGTTGCCTTGCACCGCCAGGGTCTGGGTTCGATTCCCGGCCAGGTTTGAAAAAACAAAAAAGCAATTGAAATCTGTAAAATGAGTGCAATTCCGTACAACCTAAAAACATTGCTACCATATTTTTAACTGTAAACTTCTGCCAACCACAGCTGCCGTATTTTTACCATAAAATTTACGCTTTATTTTTTTACAGTGCAGATACAACGGGAGGGTTGAGTCAGGAAGGGCGTCTGGTGTAAAACCTGTGCCGAGCTCGTGTGTGGACCGGATCGTCTGCTGTGGCGACCCATTGCTGAAAGACCAACAACAATTTATTTCATTTGAAACAACTAAAAAAAAAAAAAGGATAATTACTATTAAATAGAGTTGGGCGACTCAATAATGCAATAAAGTAAAGAACGATTAATATGAATGAGTGCAACAAACTCAAAAACTGATCGTTCTGCTTACTTACAATTGGAAACATCATTACTTTAAAAAAATGATGTAACTGATTACCTCAACTGTTTTGAGTTTTGCCAATTTATTCAGGTCTACAGTGCACCATTAAAGTAATTATAATAACATAATTGGACTTTAAGGACTTTTAATGCACCTTTACACAGTGCTATAGATAAAGAGACTTTAGAAACGTTGCTGATGTGATGGTGTCACTCCCTGTACGCGGAAACGTACCGTTTACTACCTTCCCTTCTGAGAATGTAGCTTACCCAGAATTACCCAGTGCTCGTACCCTGACTCGTAAACCTTCTCTAACCTCCTTATTTACTTCACCTTGCTGTGTGAGGATTATTTTCCTAATTGTTTGAATTTCCTTTCCTTATATCTAAAAATTCATTTTTCTTTTTTCATGTCTTTCTTTGCCTGAGCAGAAAATCTTTATTGTCAACATGAGTGTGTTTTTTGATTGTGTTTACCTCAAAACGTAAAATAGCATTCTGCGTTCAGGTCCAAAATTAGCTACACACTCTTACGCAGAATTTACACCTAATCTGGAAACATTCTGGACAAAAATAGAAACAGGAATTGGATGGAAAAAAAAAAATTCTCACAGCAGGTTTCCTGAGGCTGGAGTCGCTCAGAGAGAGAATAAAATTACAGAGGAACGACTTCTTGTCGAACTTTGTCCTTGTGAAAAATAAAATCATTACAAGAAATATTTTTCTCTTTAATGTTCCGTCAACGCTCCAAGACTGAGACAAGTCCAATTACAAACGCAAAGAATTCCAATATACAGAAAAGGTCTCCAGCTCTACAGTCTGAGTCACACGACACTTAACAATCACTGGACAATATGTTCGTCCTTGGATCTTCTGGCTCATAATTCCTTTCCTGACATCATATCATTTCTTTGCTTGAAGGATAAAAGATGATCACTTCATTTTTTTTCTCTTTTGCACAGGTGTGAGTGTGTTGGAGGGTAAAGAGGACGTCTTTGAAGACTGGAGGGAAAAATTCCTTAACACGTATAAGGTGGGACGTAAAAATCGACACTTCATTGTAATGATGTACATTATTCGAAATTAATTTTAAAAAATGATGTGAGTTATGTAATGACATTCGGGAAATCTGACATTAATATTTATCATGAAACATTACATAGCACTCAGTGCAGGTGGGACTTCTGTATTGTATTTCTTTATCGTATTGGAAATCGTGTTGAATTTGTGTTTTTGAATTTCAGACCGGACTCATGTACTGGCCCTTTATGCAGGTATGTGTGTTTTTTCTCTCTCTCTCTCTCTCTCTATGTGTGTGTGTGTATATACTGTATATAAACTATAACTATAAAATACTACTAATGATATACTAGCGTGTATTATACAGCTCACTAGGTGTGAACCTTTATAGTGTTTTGTTCTAACCAGCATTATTAGATGCAGTGTTCGTTAGTAATACAGACAGCGATATTACCAACCATGACCAATGGATGAGGTAAACAACAAGCTATGGCCAGGAATAGGATTAGGAAAGAGTGACAGGTGAAGCAGGAGCAGGTGTAGACTATAGAGACAGATTATGCTTGATAATTGGGGCGGAGGTGATGGTCACTATTTATTCATTTAGCATTATGAAACAAAGCACTCCAACAACAAACATTTTGGATGATAATAAGAGGATATTAAGTGAAAGGAATCGGAGTTTCTGAGTTTTCCTGAACTCATGCGTACAGTCTTTCTTTACTGTATACATGAACTCGTCTGACATCACCTGCTTGATGCTTTGAAAATAGCCCCACCCGCTTCGAACTTGGCCCAAAAAAGACTTAGACTAAAGATTAAAACCACTTCTGGCAGCACGGCGGCGTAGCGGTTAGCCTTGTGGCCTTGCCCCATCAGGGTTCGGGTTCGATTCCCGCCTCGGGTTCTGTGTGTATGGAGTTTGCATGCTCTCCCCGTGCTTGGTGGGTTTCCTCCGGGTACTCCGGTTTCCTCCCACAGTCCAAAGGCTAATTGTCGTGCCCAAATTGTGTGTCAATGTTGAATGAGGTCCTACCTTAGGCTTAAAATGGGAATAAATACAACAGTAATCACCACTGGCCTCCACAGCCCCTAGTTGGACAACAGGGTGGATGAATGGAAAACACTTCTCTTCACGTTTGATAATAAAGTCACAGAAGATTATTCACTTAAACAAACACCAAAACTTTTATCATGTGTTAAAAAACTCACATACATCAGACAATAGTAGTCTTAGTGAGGCTTAAGTCTTTTATATTGATTTGAGTTGGACGACAGGCTCCATATAGTGTACATATACAGTATACAGAGTTAGTCAAAAAAAACATCTACACTTCAAGAAAAGAAAAATAGTATGATGTATATTATATTAATAAAATATTTATAAAATTATCATAATATGATCATAAATATTAATGTATAACATAGCAATAAATTTAGTATTTAAATATTTATACAAGTTTTTCTTTTCCCGAAGTGTGTATAAATTTTTGCGTGACTCTAGTATTAGATAAAAATATAGAATAGAAGTATAAAATATAGAAGGCGTGTATTAAGAGAGTTGGGGTTGTATATACAAATCTTCAGTTATATGAGGAAAAAAAAAGAAGAAGAAAAACCAGTAATGCAGTTGTGAGATGTATTACAGGTACAAGATGTAAGTGGTTTAAGTTTAATTTATCAGTGTGATGGTTGTGGGAAAGAAGCTGAACCTAAGCCTGCTGCTTCTGGAGCTGATGTCCTGTACCTTCTCTTGGACAGAAGTAGGTCGAGAAGTTTGTGACTTGGGTGAGAGGAGTCCCTGATGTGTCTACTGGGCGGTTTTCACCTCCCCCTGTAGGTATTTTCCGTGGAGCTGCCGTACCAGACTGTGATGTGGTTGGTCAGGATGCTCTCAATGGTGCAACAAGAAAAGCTTTCTAGAATCTGGGGAGATAGAGTAGATGAACTTTCTTTAGTCTTCTCAGGAGGTAAAGACGCTGATGTGCTTTTTTTTACATACAAGTGAAATGTTATTGTGTCAGGACAGCTCCTCTGAGATCTGAACACCTAGAAACCTGAACACAGGGACGCGTTCCATTCATGTAGATGGGGGGAGTGTCTGCTGATTTTTTATTTCTGGAAGTCCACAATGCTTGATCACAGTCCTAAGTCCCGGGTTCTAGCTCTTGCTCCTGTCATTGCTTTGTCCTGCTTGATGACCAGTAAAAAGGATTCGCTCTTTTATTCCTGACATGAGGACGAAGAAGCAGAACCTAATCGCTTTTCTCAGTTACGGTATATGATCCAGTGCTGAAAATCTCTCAATTCTGCAATACAAGAATCAGTACAGACCGGATTACACAAATCACACGATACACATACTTCACCTCATATGACAAGTCATATGAATCCATTATCAATTTACTTTTCTTCCATTGTTTTCATTTTGATTTCTCAGGCCATTTTGTCTGTAACGCTCTGGTTTCTTGGTTTCAGTTCCTGAACTTTGTGCTCATGCCACTGTACCTGCGCACCATGTTCATGGGCTGCTCAGCGTTCCTGTGGTCCATGTTCCTGTGTTTCTCACAGCAGAGTGGCGACGGCACGGCTGGCACGGCTCTCGACTGGTTAACCACCACTGAGAAGCAGATCATGAGCCAAAGCACTAATGAGCAGAAGTAATTAATAGCGACCCTGGTGCCTTCACTCACACGTATAAATCATAAATCAGCACCTCAGATTAGAGCCGTTATGAAGCTTTACAGATCAGAAGTAGCAGATATACATCTCAATATCAACTGTTGAAAGAAGATTATTATATAGTTTGGATAAACACCTTCAGTATTGTTTTACAGTGTAGGAAGAAAGAAAAATCAGGAAAGAGTATGGCATTGGACAATATGTCCAAACTTTTGACTGGTAGTGTATATAGTGTGTGTGTACTATATATTTTTATATTTCATATTTCATATGACTTGAACTATTTTTTAATAGAATAGAATAGAATCCCTCATATGTCCAGGCATAATCGTTCGAATGATACGCACACAATAGAAAAACACACATTTTAATTGCTCTAAATAGCTTCATAATATAGTTTAAGATGCCTAGATATTGTTCTCATATGGTTTCACTTGCTACCGTAACACAAGCTCATACAGTATATAACACAATTTTAACAGCTCTAAACACTACATGTTATTTTTTAGATATGATGTAACCTACTCTGTCAGGAGATGTTTATTTAATATTTAGGGAAGGAGTCTCCAGTGTCAGTGCATTGAGCAGTCTTTATATTGGTTTGTTGTTGTTGTTGTTGTTGTTGTTGTTTGTTTGTTTGTTTGCTTTTTGCATATGAACTATTTTTAAAATCTATTTTTATATGACTTTCCACAACAACAATAACAAGAACAACACCAGCACCAGAAACATGTACACTATGGAAAAAATTAAAAAGAATAATACATGAACAGTAATTAAAAGAATTACATATTAAAAAAAAAATACTGTTGGCAAATTAGAACATATGGAATGTATCCACACACTCTCCTGGTTTTAAATATATATTTTTAAGTACATATTTTAGACGGCTTTATAAAAATAATGGTGCATTTGGTTTCACATCTTCCTTTTTGCTTGGCCTATTGGTTAAATACATTATACATAAATATACGGTACAATATTTAACATGTATATTTAATGTGTAAGTACAGTATATGTTTACAATAAAAATATTGATTTATTATTAACTTGACAATTAATGATCAATGTCAGTACATGTATAATCTAATGTACAGTATAAGTTAATTATAACCTAATAAAGTAATTTATCCGGACATTTATATTTCCTGTTAGTGAGGTCTAGAGCGCCACCTGCTGGTTCCATCAAATCTTACAACATGAAGACAATTCCAGGAAAGCAAGACCAAAAAAAAAAAAAAAAAAGGAGACAGGAGGAAGACTCTATACTACATACCTGTTACTCTGCAGTAAACTTCTGATTTATTTAAAAATCAATTGATTAATTAATGACAATAATAGTACAAATTAAAAGAGCAGACATACACTGAAGTAAAAAAGAGACTAATAAAGTATCAAAGTGTGTGATTGTGCCCTGCAATGGGTTGGCACCTCATCCAGACTCAGTGCCCCCAACAACTCGATTGTTATATATAACTTCATTTCACTTTTTTCACTTTTGTTACTATTACTTGTGATTTATATTCTTTATTTATATGCTTCTGATATATTTTGTAGTTTTTTGTTTTTAGTGTTGCACTGGTAACTTTTGGTCAGCTTTCACATCACCCTGTGTCTACTGACTGTATGTAAAATATACAGTGTGATTAATCACATCTAAACCCTGTCTGTGTGTGTCAGTGTCTCTACTCTTCTTTTGGGATCATTAAAGTATCTATAATTCTATCTATCTATCTATCTATCTATCTATCTATCTATCTATCTACCAATTTATTTATCTATTTATTTATCTATCTATCTATCTATCATGCAAATATGGTCTTACAGTGAGCTGTCATATTATTAGGTACAGTGCCAAAATCGATGGCTCTTTGCACGAATTCACAGGATATAGGTGGGGGGTGCCAACATTTTATTGAGAAACACATTGGTAAAGGATACACACTACCGCAGGTCGTGATGCTCTGTTTGCATCTTGGGAAATGACAGTATCAAATTAAATTATGATTAAGCTAATTATATCAGTTACTCCCAGTATTGTATATTTTGTCATTAATCAGTTTCATTATTACTTTCATACTGTTCTTTGCACAGTTAATACTATTTGCACTGTTGTCACTTTGCCACACACAGAAATTGTACATCAAGGTTGCACTGCCTTTTTATATATGTATATATACAGTAGATCTCTTTTCTTTTGTTTGTTTTTGTTTTTGTTTGTTTGTAGTAGTGCACTAGTAACATTCGGTCAGCTTTCCATTCTCACCCTGTGTCTACTGACTGTATGTAAGATATACCGAGTGTGTTACTGTCTCTACTGCTGCTGGATATCTGGAATTTCCCTCTGGATCAATAAAAAAATCGATCTTTCTATCAATATTTTTATCTTTCTTTCTTTTTATATCAACTGTTCAAATCTCCATCTATGAAAAACCCCTTATTTTAAATGTTTGTGATATTACTCTTATTATTGCTGTTGTTGTTATTATTATTATTATTATTATGAAACTGTATGTATGTATGTATGTATTATTAAGAAACTGATGTTGTTGTTATTATTATTATTATTAGTCTTATGAAACTGTATGTATGTATTATTATCATGTAATTGTGTTACATATGATTATTATTATTATTATTATTATTATTATTATTATTATATTTTGACTATGACTGATTTCCACTGGAAAGTTTCTAACTCGTTACCTGTTTATTCTAATCACTTCGGCTTTACCTGTCCTTCACTTCCTGTTGTTGTTTTTTTTTTTGTAGGTGGAGGTTTGGCCCCGCCCACCAAGCGTTTACAGGTAACGGTGTCGCTCACCTGGATCACCTTTACCTGCGCGCGCGCGCACACACACACACACACACACAGAGCTCGTTTAATCGGGAGATCGTTATGTATGATGTTATAGAGAGTTTGAGATGTTGATGATGATGATGATGATGATGATTGTTTAAAAGCAGTGAGGACACACACACACACACACACTCTGGTCGTGTATTGATTTTATTTTCGCGCTCGGAGTTTCTTCCCTCCCGATGGAGGACTCGGTAGTGGGCGGACTGGGCCGCTGCTCGTGCGCCTTCTGGCTGGCCGTGGCGTTCGACGCGTGCGGCCTGCTCGTGCTCCTCGCCGGGGTTTTCGCCGACATCTTCTTCTACGACTTCCTGATCTACGCGGGCGCCATCGTCATCTTCCTCAGCCTGATCTGGTGGGTGTTCTGGTACACGGGCAACATCGAGGTGCCCCCGGAGGAGCTGGAGGACGACGTGGGCCTGCTGAAGAGGAAGGAGAAGGGCCTGAGCGGCGTCCTCAGGAGGTTCTCGAGCCGCATCAGGAGCTCCGTGAGGAGGGACGGAGGAGCCGCGCGGGCGCCCCGGAGCCAACATGGCGGCCGGGGGACTGTAGCGGTGAACCTGCCCATGACCGGACCGCCTCCTCCACCCGCGCACCAGCAGCTGAGCACAGTGTCGGCGTGTGTGGACACCACAGAAACCGCACCCGTATGAGCCCAACTCAGGTTAATATCATACACCAACCCTGCATCGCCATAAACACACTCTGTGCACTCAGTGAATGAGTTAATGAATCAGGCAATTAACAGGTAACAGGTACGTCATGACAACCCCGCCCACTCACATTCACCAAATTCTAATTCACCTTTCAAATTGTATTTGTATGATATGCAGTGAAATGCTTATAAGAATATATAAACAAATAAAGGTCTGGTAGAGTGGAAAGATAGAAGGGTTTGGAGAAAGAATGCACTGAGAGAAATGTACATTTTTAGAATGTAATATGTAACGTAAGTCATATGTGTAGGTCAGAAGAACCTCATCTGTTGCACAGGATGATGTGTACATTACGGTATCTGGCAGACGCCCTTATCCAGAGCGACGTACGTTTTTTAAATCTCATTATGCATCTGAGCGGTTGAGGGTAAAGGGCCTCGCTCAAGGGCGCAACACTGGCAACTTGCAACGGGTTTGAACCGTGTAGTCCGATGCCTTAACCCCTGACGATATGCAGTGAAACGCCTATACGACTGCCGAATGAAATGGTGAGAAGAGGCGACTTGTACTAAATAAAGAATGTCAGATATGAAATCTACAAATATACAAGATACAATAAAGTCAAATTTTACATATAAATATAATATATGAAATGTAGAATGTAAAAAGTATAAAAAGCTGTCAGTTATATGGAATGTGCAAAATAAAAAAGAGTATTAGAGAGTAAGAAAGAAAGAAAGAAAGGCACGTCGGTATGACGGCAGCAGCGTGAGTGTGAAATGAGATGATGTGTGTGTGTGTGTGTGTGTGTGTGTGTGTGTGTGTGTGTGTGTGGTTTTGTCCATGTTCTGAAGTGAAAAGTACATCCTCATTCATGTGCAATTAAGTACCAGTAATGTGCAACATATGTGTCGTGTGCAAATATGCAGTTGTGGTTAGTGGTGTGGTGTGGTGTGGTGTGGTGTGGTGTGCTCCAATACAGGTGTGAAGGAAACGAAGCAAGTCCGATCAGTTGAGTCCTACAATATACAATTTACAAAAGTTGTAACAGAAAAATCATGAATTAAAAGAAGCGTGGGGTATTTTTGAGTTTAGCTTTTTAATGAATATGCTATTAACACTTCGTTGAGTTCATCAGCTTTAAGAGAAACTTGAAAAGGCACAGAATGAGGCGGTTTTACATCTACAGCATTTGACAGATGCCCTTATCCAGAGCGACTAGGGTTTTAACTTGGTGGTGCTGGGGTTTGAACCTGTGACCTGCCGAGCAGTAGTCTAACGCCTTAACTACAGGGCTACCCCTGTTTGGGGTTGTTCAAGCAGATGTTCAAACATCATGTCTACCAGAAGCACCAGGTCGTGACTCCGCTGATGTTTTACCCTTTTATTCAAACTGAGCTATAATTCTGTAAATGATAGAAAGGTTGATTTTAAGATTCCTAGCTCTCCACTCTCAGACTGCCCAACAATCCGTCCTCTCCTGATTGAAAAATCAGATATTTCTTTGAAATTGTCACTTTTGGTGGTTATTTTGGTGGTTTTGCTGGTGGTTATCACTGTCGCCTTGCTTCTCCAGGGTCCGGGTTCAATTCCTCTCTGGGGTCTGTGTGTGTGTGTGTGTGGTGTTTGTGTGTCTCCCCATGCTTGGTGTGTTTCCTTCCACTCTCCAAAGACATGCAGGTTAGGCTCATTGGTTTTCCCAAACTGTCTGTAATCTGTGTGAATTTTGGTGCGTAGATTTAACCATAAAACTTTGCCCATCTATTTACTTCATGCATGGATTTGTGAAAATAGGAAATCTTAAAAAATATATATAACATAATATACACTTTTCGAGATATTACAATCTAAAACATTTAAGGCAAAACATGGGATTTGTTTTGAAAAAATAATGAAATAAAAAATCAGAGCAATATTGAAAAATCAATCATTAGGTTACTTAAGTGACGTCTCTATAGATTTTTATGAGACGTCGCATAGAAAATCCACACGCTGTTATTCTCACAGAAGGATTATTCATGTATCAATTTTTTTTTGATGTTTGAAGGGAAACAGGGGAACAATAAAGGCACTGGGAGCGGGATCGAGTGATTAAGGGTTATTAGTTCAAATTAGAAGGGATTGTTCTATAATTAATCACATGCTGAATCTGACCGAGGAACTTGTACAGACTCGATGCACCGCGCTCATTAGCACGGCCTTGTGTGAGTGTATTAGATTAGAGTAAGCGTTTGCAGGATATTTGGGAGAATTTCATTGAAGAAAGAAGGAAAGACGTGTCTTTTAGCCTAATTCAAGATCAAATAAATATTGTGAATAAATAGAATGAATAATAACACAGCACTTTTATCTATTTTTCATATTCATTCTTGTATAGTCAGATGACACACTGCAGATATTATACGCTAAACATGATGGAAGTCAGTGAAAGCTGTACTGTATTTATTGTACCTGAATGTGACGCATGTAGTCTCATGTCCTTCTTGTGAAAAATAAATGCACGTGTTTGCTCTGTGGGTTTGCCTCGAAGGGTTTGCAGTTTAGGGAGTCGTGGGCCGACTAAAGGACAAGGTCGAGACTGAAAGACGACCGCATTCCTGAGCGCTATGACTTACAGATGCCTTGTCTTTCTCCATGCGCAGAGAAATGAACTACTGTGACCGTTTTGTGGGAAATCAGTTTTGCTTTGAGATTCTCTACATGAATTCTGCAGGCGTTAATAGTAATCAGTAATCCTGTCTATATAAATAGAAGAGCATCGGCGTGGATTCAGCCGTGTTCCCATTTAAAAGCCATTTCTTTCCCTTTTATCCGACTCGAGTCGCTGCCGCTTTGTTGCCACATAATAGGCCTGTTGTTGTTTTTTGTGTGTGTGTGTGTGTAAAGGAGCAAAATGTTCAGAAAAGAAAGAGCTTCTTATCGTTCTCATTAAACATTAACATGATTAAAACCTCACACTAAACCTATTACACACACACACACACACACACACACACACACACGCGCGCACACCTGTATTGTTTGACAGAGCCGTACAGTAGCATGTCACCTGTCCTACTTTCCTAAAGATATGATCCTTCACCGAGTGCATGAGTAAATGTTGATTTGGACGCCGTGATTCTAAATGATTTTTGCATTTCTTTTTATTCCACAGCAGCCACAAGGGGAGAAATTTCACCATTAGCTGAAGTCGGAGCTCATCTCCTGGACCTTTACCACTTTGTAGGGTTTTGTTGTTGTTGTTAATTTGTTTACAAATGATTTATAAACTTGTATTACTGATCAGTAATTATGATTTATATACTTTAGAATTGTGATATCGAGATGTTTTCCTTAAATCCAGTCACTGCCACTGCCAGTTTCCACACTGCTACCCTTCAGGTCTCCGTGTTTTCACAGCAGGGACAGTTGGACTTTCTCGGGCTTTATCTAATGTGAATCATGACTTTGTGTATATGTGATTACTTTAAACACAAACACACACGCTGTAATTGTCTTGCAAACCAGACGGAAGAATAAAGAAGTGTATTTTTTGTAGCCGTGTCACGGCGAGCTGATTTGGTGCCCAGTTCCTGGTGTGGTTTAAACTTCCGCCTCCATTCTGTTATCTATAAAATGCCACCTTTGGACAGAGAGGCGTGTGTATGACTTCCTCTTATCTTTGTTTGCTCATGAAGGGAGATGCAGATGAAGTGAAGGGAAGTATGAGAGGTTTGATCATCAGGCCTTTTCATATCTGTTCTTATGTTAATCTGTTGAATTCATAGAGCTTGATAAGCCAAAAATGACCGCTGACCTCGAGCCTTCCATATGTATTGGTGGATGTATAGGTTTAATGTTTAGTGGAGGTATATTGCAGTCATTCCCAAACTTAACAAGGCTGTAGAAGCAGAATGAGAAAATATTTGGAATGCCATGTATCGGTGTTAAAAAGTGTCTCACCCAGGGGAGAAAAAGTGCATTATTTTTATTTTTATCGAATCATGTAACACCATTTTTTATAATAATGCTTCTTATCTCATTTTTTAATGTAAATATGCATTAACGTTTATATTTCTATCAGATGAAAAGAGACACATTTGCTAAATACAGTTTCATGCTCTTTTATGTCTGTAGTGTCCGTAACCTTTTCGAATTCAAATCTTTCAATGACCTTAACTGTCATTCAGATTAAACTAGTCTAATTAAGATTTCACATGAAAAGACGTCAACCTGAAAAAGTCTATTATTCTAAAATGCGTCATTGTTACGATGTTGCAGCAAGAATTTGACATGGTTACGGACACTACAGATTTTTTGCTTTTTAACCAAAAAATTTTTTTTCACAGGTCATGTGCTTCTAGAGAAGCTTACACCAATTTTAGTATCAGTACACATGAAGAAATATGAATCATTTCTATTTTAAACGATGATTGTTTAAAGTGAGACGGTATAACGAAAAAGTGGTCATTTTTGGGGCTCACATAAAATCATCTCTCCATAACAGCTGAAGTTAGCAACTTGAAATTTTTAGGGAAGCGAGATCGGTTACTTCCATGTGTTCAACATAAAAAAATAATAAAATTATATCAGGACCAATACTGTGTTTGGGCCGCACGGCTTTGTGTTGTTATATCTGGTTACCTTTGAAATGCAGCTACTCCTCAGTGGTAGGTTTCTTACCTGTCATGTGGAAGGCCTGGGTTCGATTCCCACCCAATGCCCAAACCCAAGTCACCCAGCCATTTGCAAGCCCAGGTAAAATGGGAGGGGAAGAGCATCCAGCATAAAATCTATGCCAGGTTGTGTGTAAATGGGACGGTCTGCTGTGGCGATGCCTCTACAGGAGCAGCTGAAAGACCTACAACAGTAAATGATGTCTTGTGGTCCACCTGTAGTACCATTACAGGTCACAACCAGTACACTGTAAACATACTGAGGACCGTTAACTTAAATAATTACAATTAGTTAAGATTAATAGACCTTGATGAGTATTTAGAGCTTTTTGGTATTTATGAGTTTGTCGAAATGACACTTTTCAAGTTAGCTGAACAGATTTGATATTTTAAGTAACTGTAAGTACTTAAGTAACAGTAACTGTCACCTTAAAGTTCCACCAACTTAAAATCTTTCAGACTAGTGATTTTGTGTCTGACGTGATCAGGGCAGTAGGACACCGGTGGCTCAGTGGGAGGTGTTTCGCCTGCCGTGCGACAGATTCGGGTTCGATTCCCAACAACTGGATGACGTGTCTGTCACAAGCCCAGATACAACGGGAGGGTTGAGTCAGGAAGGGCGTCTGGTGTAAAACCTGTGCCGAGCTCGTGTCTGGACCGGATCGTCTGCTGTGGCGACCCATTGCTGGGAGCAGCCGAAAGACCAACAACAATTTATTCGATTTGCAACAACAACAACAATTGTTATTAAATAGTCTGAGTTGGGCGACTCAATAATGCAAGTAAAGGACGATTAATATGAATGAGTGCAACAAACTCAAAAACTGAAATTGGAAACATCATTACTTAAAAAGTTTGATGTAACTTATTACCTCAATTTTTTTTAGTTTTGCCAACTTATTCAGGTTTACAGTGTACTTGGGAAATACCGATTTAGTGTTTGATTTGAGGCAAACACCGGGCTTGTTTCTTCATCATAAGGTAAATGTACTGTTCCATATTTAAATGCAGTTGAATTGAATCTCCTTACACACAAACACACGCCTGCCTCAGATTGCCCCAATTTGGCCTGGAGGGTTTTAAGTCAGTATAATTACTGTTTATGTAAGAGCAGTATGAAGACATCCTCCATATGAGACGGGCAAAAATTGGAATTGAATTGAAAAACATTTCAAAGTCAGTAGTTTTTATCCTGGTTGATAGAGTGTATGTTCAACTCATTGTTTGTTTGTTTTTATCCTTAAGTATGCTACAGATCTTTCTGCAAGTTAAATCAAACAGATGTTTATATCTGCTTTAGATTTAAGGCTTAGCCATGAAGTTAATGTCTCACAAAAATTAAAGAAATCATTCCAGGATTATGATAATGCAGGTGATTGCCTTTATTTGTTTGTGAATGTGCAGTGAATTTGTAAATAACATGAATTCTAATACTTAAAAAAAAATTAATATAATGATGATCTGACATAACATTTTTTCATTATTTAAATGAGTATTTATGTATTCATGTTATTCATACACATAACAGCAGATGGCGCTGTTGGATCAAAATCCTGCTGCTTATGCAACTATAAATAGTGCTGTAGTGTACCCACGTGCTTTTTTAAATTCTAGCCTGTACTGATTCATCAGAAGCTGATGATTCATTTTCTTCCAGAGCAGCTCTGACAAAAAGTGATTAAACACTTATAAAAGTCATAGTTGTAGCAGTACACTTGTAGTTATTGATATGCTGAAGATTTCTATAATGGCTTTAATATCTATGATATGAGGCGCTGTGTGTTGTGAGTTACTCCTGTTCCTGTATGTACACATTAGAGCAAAAGAAGAAGAAGAAGCAGAAGAAGAAGACAGTCCATAAAATTAATAGCATTTTATTCTTGTGTAAAAGATCAATCTCATTGCAGTACAGCAGTCGCAGCATTCCAGAGGCAAACTCATCATACATCATGGTTTGGTTTCATTGCACGCAGTCATTTTTCATTAAATTAAACAAGATGCCCATTGTGATGTAAAAACAGAAAGAAAAAAAAAACATTAGCAACATACAGTGCAATCGTAAGATTATGACTGAGAGAAAAAAAATACAATAAATCATAAAACCTCATCTCATGCACTACAGTGACAGGGTGTGTTAAATCAGTGAGGCCTAGCGTTATTCCATACACACTCGTAGGGTGTTGAGTCTGATTGTTTCTCGCCCACAACATATTCAAGTCTGCTGAGGAATGAAATAAAATAAGTGGATTAAGTATCAAAATAAATACGAAAGACATTGATTCGTGTAATGGTAATGACACAGGATTTACATATAAAATAAAATAAAAACTATGTTGCTACATTCATTCTTCTTCTTCTTTTACACATTTTTAAAACAAAAGAAACACCATGGAAGACATGTCACTGGATCTACCTGGAGTATAAGAATAATTTTAAAAAAAGAAGGAGAAGAAGTACAAGAGTAAACGTATCAGTTATCAGTCACATGCTATCTTTTCATTGTGAACGTTTAGTTTAGTTGTGCACCACGACTACAAGAAAGTACTGTAGGCCGGCTAAGTAGGCAGCATTTTTTTTTGACAGCAAGATGTGTCAAAATATCTCCTCTAAGGTTTGTTTAAAGGTTCTTTATGGGTCAGAAAAAGAGCTTTTCTCTAATCTAAATAAAATCTGTAATTCTGTTGATGAATGATGAAGGATGTAGATGTTTCAAATATAGACAGTAAGTGGAGAGGTTGAATAATTATTCTCACCAGATAATTCTAACACATGTCCCTTTTTTCGGGGCTACGTACTCTACGCAGATCTACGTTATCCTGTTACGAACTGTCTTTGTTAAACAATCAAAACAACATTTTTTCCCCCCCAAATCCCTGCTGAAACCTGATTCGCTGATCGCAGCTAGAAATTCACCTTCTGTTTCGGAGAGATATTTGAACTGGACAGTCGGAAATCCATTATTACTGACCACGCCTACTTTATGTAGCGTTAACAGAACTAGACCTCTCGTTGTTCTCCCTGCCATTGAGAACAATTCCATGACGCGTTGTCTATTAAAACACAGCATGATTTTGCTCGCCTCATAAAGTATATTAGTTAGACCTTATGGAGAATTGTCTGCAAAAGCGCCCTGTAATTAGCGCCAATTAGAACCAAACGCGCTGTAAACCGCGTACAGGGCTGAGATTTGACGTTAACATTGTTCAGCACTGGAATTTGCCTTTTTTGTAACTTCTTTAATACTGCCTTATTCTGCATTGGATTGACACCCTGTCCAGGGTGTACCCGCCCGCCAGTCTCCTGGGGTAGGCTCCAGGCCCCCCTCCCGTGACTCTGTATACAAGATAAAGCGGGTATAGACGATAAGACGATGATGAACACTGCCTCAGAATTTAAAGAATAAATTACTCAATGATAAAAAGTAGAGGATAAAAAAAAGTTGGCAGCTCGGTAGGGCCTGTAAAATACACAATGCTAATCGGTGACGTTAGCGTATCCTCTGACCTAACGCGCACCCCTCTACTGAGACTTATCCATGAGACTATGTTAATGACAACAGCAGCATCGCCAGCTTGAGGTTTCTTTTGGTCCAAAAAAAAGAAAGAAAAAAAAAACTCTGCATATTAAAAAGGAAATCAACATCCATAACGTCTGTCGTCTTTGGGTGGATCCTTCAAGTTTTGTGTGCGTGTGTGTGTGCGTTTGTATCTCAGACTTGTGCCGCGTTCTTCGCCGTCTTCGTCCCCTCGCTGCTTTCCAGATTTATGTCCACTTCCAGGAAGTCATCTGGGATCACTTCCTGTTCCTGTTGTACACAATTTTTTATGTCCCTCCTGCAGCAGGTCCGACCGGTTTTAGCCGGACGTACTAACGCGAGGAAAAACGTGCCAACGCACACTCCGGCCGCGCTGGAGTAAAACGCAGAGCCGTAATCCTTCGTCACATCCACCAACATGCCTGTCACACACACACATTTCCATGTAAGGGAACGGATTCTACGTAATCTTTTAAAACATCCTCACAACGTTTTTTAACATAAATCATATTTATGGCAAACTTTATTTTACCTGCGAGCGGTGGACCGCCGAGGCCGGCAAAGCTCTGGATGAAAACGTAAACTCCGGCGCCCATCGTCATCCTCTGCATGCCCAACACGTCGTCCTCGGCCAGCATGGGGATGTGAGTGGAGGCGACCGTGCCGAACAGGAAGCCGCAGGCGACGCAGCAGGAAGCGAGCGCCCAGAAGTTCGATGAGACGGCAGGGAAGAGCGCCAGCACCAGGCCCAGGAGCACCGTGCAGATCAGCAGGATGTAGATTTTCCGGATGGGTCTGCGGTTCATCACCCAGCCTATAGACAGCCGTCCCAAGATCTCGGCCGCGGCCATGATGGAGAGCATGTAGGTGGCCTTGTTGCGCTGGACCCCGTACGACACGCTCAGCTCGATCACGTACAGCTGCGGGGCGAAAAAGCCCAGGGTCGCGAAGAGGCCGAAGAGGGAGTAGAAGATGAAACTGGCGTCTTTCAGCAGCGACAGATCGATCCTCCTTTTTCTCTCCGGAGTCGGCTTTTGCTTCAGAGGAGTGGAAGACAACGCCCGATCGTCGCCTCTCTCCGCCCCCTCCTCCGGGTCTGCGTCTGAGATCTCGGGAGACGCCGAGTTTTGCCCCACCGAGGAGATGGACTGAACGCCGGAGTCGACGGAGTCCAGGGACGTGCGCGTGAACTCGTTCTCTAGCTCGTATTTGTTTTCGGGATTGGGTTTAAGCGGAGACTGAGGACCTTCCGGTTCCTCTTGCTGCTTGGAACATTTGGGCTGTATGACGATCGGTCTGAGCACGGCTCCGCAGCCAATCACAGACGCCTGAAGGATCCCTATGACAATCATGCAGTTTCGCCAGCCCACCTGGTCTTTCAAAGCGCTGAAGGCTAAAAAAAGCAAAGAGTGAAAGAAAGATAAACCATGGGAAAATAGTAGGAGTGAAGTAGTATAATGATATAATTTTAATTCATAACTGATTATTAGAACCTGAAAGCATTAAGTATCATCATCTCAATGTATTTGATTTGTTGATCTGTTGTTCTTCTATAGCATTTTCTATTAAATAAACAAGATTTTGACAGATGTGGAATTTATTCCAAGGCTCGCTGAAGGAGCTTTTTTGTGGCTATTGTTTTGGTCGCCGCTTCCCAACACACTGTATGATGTACAGGTAGTCCCTGACTTACGAAAGAGTTCCGTTCCGGGAGCCCGTTCATAAGTCGGATTTGTTCTTAAGTTGGACAAAGTGAGTCTTATACGCCTTTGACACAAATATACAGTATAAACCCAACCAATCCACTTGACTAAATCTCAGCCATCTTTCCCCACACTGTCATCATGTGGCCAAAAACCATAACCATGCCTAAGGAAATGAATCTAACTCATCTAATGTAACAGTGTTGCCTCTGCACCTTTAAATCACGAGGGGAATCCAGGACACCACTCTGTCTCAGAGCTGTTCTCCACTGTATTGGACTGTGAGGATTTTCCCAAAATTAGGATTATTCACCATCAGGACAGCTTTACAGGACAGACATTTTCTATCATCGTGCTCCCATCGTGTGTATTTCTCTTTGTACAATACACATGAGCTACTTCTGTGATTTGTTCGATTTGTTGATGTTCGTATCTGCTGAAATTCGTAACTCGAATGTTTGTAAGTCGAGGACCTCCTGTAATTAACTGCTTCCTTCTCATTTTTTGTGTGCCTGATCAAAATATTTACCTTTCCTTTATGAATTATACATTCTTTAAGGGGTTGGTCGTTACCTGGAGCTAAGGCGAAAAGCGAGAAGCACTCTCCGGTGGAGGCAAAGGACGTGACGAGCGATCTGCGCTTGTCGAAGTACTGCGAGAGGATGGTGACGGTGGGCAGGAAAGTGAGGCAGTAACCGAGGCCTGAAATAAAACAGCACAAAGGAAGAATAACAGCCACGTGGTGCAGCAGGGAGCTCAGGTCACGCTAAAGCACTCGGCCACTGGCTGCCGTCGGAGACTGTGCTGAAAGAAAACTGCAATTAAGAGAGACACACAAAAAAGTAAAAAAAAAAGAAAGAAAGAAAGAAAGAAAATCATTGTGTTAGGGAGGGGTTCTTACTGAGCAGAAATATTATGCTGTGATTATCAGGAGAAAGCGGTAAATTGAAATAAAGAGGAACGACAACAGAATCTGAGTCATGGACATCATTTTGACACGCAGGATTAAAATCTGTACAAGCAAGTTACAATAATTTAAAAAGCGCAACAGAATCATGACTCAGCAGAAGAAAGGAAGGGCGGATCAGGCGCAGATCGCTACCCTCTCGGGGCTCTCGGTACCTTTAGGAGAAATAGGGGTGATGAAATTTGAAATACACACGTCACATGCTGCAGGAAGTAAGAGCCGAATATAAGACATGAGTTTTCATAATGCTCCGACAAGCGTTTTATACAGTATATCACGAAAGCAATTCAATCTCCTTTGCACATAAGACACTTTAAATATGGACACTTTAAATATGGACACTTTAAATATGCACACAAGCCACTTTAATACGACACTTTACTGCATATTTGCACACCCCTGGACATTCAATTCTTTTATGTTCACTCCATTCCTACAATTCTATATTTTCTATTGCACAGCTAGGTTTTTCTTATTTTTCTTATATTTTTCTTATATCTTTCTTATAGTGTATATTTTGTATTATAAAGATATTTTATATTTTATTTTAGTCTTTCTTAGTTAAATTTGTTCTTTCTTAGTTACATTTACTTACTAATTTACTAATATATATATATTTCTCTAATTTATTTTTGTTTTGATATTTATTTCCTATATAGATATTCTTTCTTAGATAAAGCAACTTTTTTAAATATTATTCCTATTAATAGTCTTGTTTTAAGGTCAGGGCAGTCGCCTAAGCATTTCACTGCATATCGTACTGTGTATGCAACAAATAAAATTAGAATTTTGATGACCAGCACCAAGAAACTTCAAACAGGAAGTAACAATTCGGAATGATCTAAAACTAATTAACAAAGAGTGGATTAAACAGGCTGGAGGGACAATATATCAGATTCATGTTTATCTGTGAACGCTCTCACATAGACATTTTACTGATTTATGGCTACTAGACATTTCTCAGTGACCGGAATCAACACACACACACACACACACAAACACACAAGCACAGGTACCTGTAACGAGGCCTGTGGTGATGTACATCTGATTAATGGATGTTGCAAAGGCGGTGGTGATGGTACCCAGACTGATCAGGACTCCCCCGACCATCACAACCGGCCGAAATCCAAAGCGGTTACTGAGCACTGAGGACAGAGGAGCTGGACACACAAAACAAACACACACACATAATTAGCACAAAGAATTTTTAAATCCATGTGGCATACAACAGCCAGGGTGAGATCAGATATCAGACCTGCCCTTCTGACTCAGTAGTTTAACCCAGATAAAAAAGCTGAGAAGAAACGCCATAACGGTTTGTTAGTTCCACGCTCCGAGTGTTTACCTCAATGACCTTTTCTTTAAGCTCAGGTTACAGTGATAACGCCCACACACACACACACACTCCAGGCTCATAAGAGGCTCACAAACACACGCAGCGTTCCCGTAATGGCTCACAGGAGACTCACACATGGATGTTGATTGCAGGCTTCCTTATGCAAAAAGCTTTCTTTAATAATCCCATTTCAAGAAGTGCTTCTACTCATCATGAGAGCAAAATGAGGCACAGGGAGGACGAGCACTTGTGCTGTAATAGCTACAGCGAGATGAACATGCTTGAAACTGGCTCTTGAAACTCTCATTGTTTCAGGTTATATTTCTGATCCTATTTCTAAAACACCACCTCTCGTTAGAAAAAACTAAACAAAAAATATGTTCTCCTCAAAATTAATTTTTATTTGTTTAATTACTAAAAACACCCCCCCCCCCGCCAATAAATTATTTTTAAATGTTTTCCGCTAAAAGAAATATTCTCAAAAATTTGCATTGTGTCAAAACTGATTCTAAAAAAAAAACCTGAAAAGATTATCCAAAATAAATGAATAAATAAAAACTCTGACACTTACATTTACCCCTTAAACTAATTCTTTAAAATCTCCAACTTTTCCTTACTCAATTTTGTCCTAACAAATTCATGAATTGTTTGATTTTCTCATTAACACTTCTCCCTTAAACATTTAGATTTTCTTGAAAACAGAATAGTGTAAGAAAAGTTTGAGACTTTAAAGAATCAGTTTAAAGGGTAATAAGTAAGTGTCAGGGTTTTTTATTAATTTTTTTATTTGGATAATCTTTTATCAGGGGAAAAAACTCAAAAATAAATTCATTTTTTTTGTTGTTGTTGTTGGTTTTTTTTTTTAGAATCAGTTTTGACACAATCCAGATTTTTGTGAATGAATTTTAGGAGGGGGGAGTTTTTTTTTTTAAAGGACTTTTTAGGTGTTTTATCTTCAATTGATCTTCAATTGATCAGAATCTCAATTGTTTTATTTTTTGCAAATCATATTCCTAAACATATTCATATTTCTGATCATCCTGAGTAATCAGGGGCATCTGACCTGTGAAGGACATGACGAAGACACAGATGGAGACGATCCAGGACACCCGGCTGTTCGTCTCTCCGAAATGGTTGGTCATGTCCTGCAGGAAGATGCCAAAGATCTTGATGATCCCGTAGGTGAAAACCTCGACGAAGAAGAAGGCCACGGCTACGACCCAACCCCAGCCTCCGTCAGGGGCCCGTGGGTAAACGTTGGGTTTCATGCAGCTGGGCAGAGCGGGCATCGTTCCCTGCATGGTCGACTCGTCACGTCCTGTCTGAGAACCCGGGACAGTAAAGACATATATAGGTTAGAGGAATCTGTGAACAAAATCAGAACAATTATAAAGTTGATCAATCTAAGGGTTCATAACGTCAGTCATGGAATTAACTGTACACTGGACCTCAGAGAGCGCTCGGAAGGCACGAGGGTCACCTGACACATATTCACCCTCCCTTGCATCAATTAGTATCAGATACCTTATCCAGACTATAACCATAACACTCTTTCTAATCAAAACAAGGAATGGCAGGACATGGAATGCATGGTGTAAACTTTAGTTCCCATTTTTTTTTCCCTGTATGTTCTGGTCATAATTACTACTGATGATGTTCTAGTACTGTACATCTAAACATTAAACTTTCAGTCAACTACACGTCAGCTCTGCGTGGTTCATTAATATTAACATACTGCTGAGCCGGATAGAGCTGCTGACGCAACATAATGACGTCACGTGTGGGCGGGGTTTACGGCAGGCGGCTGCCGTTAGAACGCACAGTGCTTGTTTGAGAGAGGAACTGTGAGGGCATAGCTTTAATTCTGTACGACTTTTTACAACTTCCGGGGCTAGACCGTGTTAGAAAAGTTATACCGGGAACATATAAGACGTGTGTGCTTTTTATTTGACTGTGTGGCTAACATGTCGAACGTTATTAAAGATTATATAAACGAGGCAGCTCAGGGTGCATGAGTAGAGCATCATCTCACAGCACAGCAATGCGGAGCTTCTCTAAACACAAACCGGCTTCAACCAGTCAGCGCAAACACAACACACTCACTCATTCACACACAGGACAACACACTCACTCATTCACACACAGTTTCCTGTCAGAGTTAGGACTAAATTAGCGCTTTCTGTCTGTGAGCAATCTCACCAAGTCACAGAGAGAGAGAGTTAGAGAGTTTTTTTTTTATTTACATTTAGCCAAACAAGGGATACCACTGACTGAATGATTTCTCTCAGAAAACCTACATTATACCCTCTTCATGTGATTAGGAACATATATGAGCTTAATTAATGCGTCATAAAATGTTCAACATTACCTAAGCTGTACTTACCAACAAAAAAAATGATGACTAAGCAAACTCTCGAGAGCACAGAAAGCAGAAGCACCACCACCCCGGGCTAACGTCGTTACCTTCCTTTCAGCAACCTGACCAGCATCTTAACATTAATCAGGTTGAGCCTTAACTCTTTCTCTCACTCTCCCTGAGGATAAAACCCGTGAGAACGCCGTGACTCCGGTTTGATCCAGCCGCCACAAATGTCATCGCTCGCGCGCTCTCTCTTAGAAACAACTCCCGTTTTCCAGCGCGAGCATCACCGATCTAACCGGTTGGTCCTCGTGTTTTCCCCCCACACACTCTTTCTTTCTTTCTTTCTTTCTTTCTTTTCCTCCTCTACCTCTCTGTCTCTCTTGGCAGATTTTTATACCGGCTCGAGCCGGTATTTGAGACGCGGGCACGCGCGCGCCAACCGCTACCGCGAGACACTAGAGAGCCTGCGCGCGCGCCCGCGCCGAGCTTTCATACAGCCCTTTAGAGCGCGCGCCCGCCTGTGCACTGTGTAACAAGTAATATTGAAGAATATAATCCTACAAATAAAACAAATATACTGCATTTTTCCCCTATAGAATATATATATATTTAAACATAAGTTCTACTGCTGTAATGTTTCTGTATTAGCTTGTTATGTATGCATTTTCTTTAAACATGTGGGGGAAAAGAATATATTGTATATTCACAAACTACAGGCAAGTTGGGAATGCCAGTTAGAATGATCTGCATGTTTTTGGACTGTGGGAGGAAACTGGAGTACCCAGAGGAAACCTACCAAGCACAAGAACATACAATACTATCGTGTATCCATAATACGATCATATATTTTTTTAATAATTTCCATAAAAAGTTATGAACAGGTAAATATGTTGATCTGGCCATTTAAGTTATACATATGGGCAAAATTATTTGGCAAAACCTGAATTGACATTGTATCCAAATGCATATACAATATGGAGTTGGTCCCCTTTTGCAGCTATAACAGCCTTCACTATTCCTGGAAGGCTATCCACAAGATTTTGCAGTGTTTCTCTGGGAATTCCTGCCATTTCATTCTGAAGAGCATTTATGAGGTCAGGCACTGATGTTTGACAAGAAGGCCTGTTACAGTTCATCCCAAACATCAATGGGGTTGAGGTTACAGGGCCCTGTGTTTGGGCCGGTCTTGTTCTTCCACACCAAGCTCTTCAAACCATGTCTTTATAGTCCTTGCTTTGTGCGCTGGGGCACAGTCATGTTGAAATAGAAAAGGGCCTTTACCAAATTGTTGCCACAAAGTTAATAAAAGAAGAATAGCATTCTCCAAGATGTCTTAGTATAACGCTGAAGCATTAAGATTGTCCTTCATTGGAGCTAAGGGTCCTAATCGATTGAAACACCTGAATCATAAATCTTAATAAATTGTTAAATATATATGAAATGTAATAATTTTAACAACTGCATAATTTGTTGTAACCCCCTGTTAATCTTTTTTTGTTATTAAATAAATATAATATATATATAAATATATATATAAATAAATAATAATACTTTGAAGCATACAATTTATTCACCTTTGATACTATTCAAAGACAAAAAGGTACAAAAATAATCACAAAAATCGTCTAAATCAGTAAAATATTATTATTTATTTCCTTTATTATTTATTTATTTATTTATTTATTTATTTATTTTTACCTCACCCGACTATAGACAGCTCTGTGAAGTGCTGTGTGTTTCTGCAGTGATGACAGATACAGCTCTACATCCGGGGTCGCGCGCGCACCACACCGCAATAGAGCACGAGATGCTTGCTGTCTGTGCGCGCGTGAGGGTTTGTACCGGGCAGAACAGGTTTATTCCAGTTCTGTTCTGTGCCACTGCCGCATGAGGAGTGAGACACATTAGTTCAATACGATCGAATTTAACCCCCGTTTAATGCTTACGAGATGATTGTATTGTGCTTTTTATTCGTATTTTAAGTTGAGGACAAAAAAAGCACTTATTTCTGAGAAAAGTTACAAGAATAAGTCTATGAACTCGTTACCACAAGGGAAGCCGGCTCGGGTTGACGTCATGCGCATGCGCAGTCGTCTCATAGGCACGGCTGATAAGGACTTATCTACAGTTTCAAAGAACACCCTGTTAACTTGGCTGGTTTTTCCCCTCACAATTAAGGAGAATAGGTTCCGTCATGAACAAAGGCAATGTCAAGTGAATTTCACACGCAAATAATGAATTATTTATTAATCACCCAATATATTTTTACAGGGTCCCACTGCCTCCTGGGATAGGCTCCATGCCCCCTGCTTATATATATACAGCTCTGTATAGACAGTATATATTTATAGTCACATAGTGGCGTAGTGGTTAGCACTGTTGCCTCACGCCACCAGGGTGCAGTTTCCCACCCAGGGTTTCCTGCCCCAGGCCTGTGTGTATGGAGCTAGTTTTCCTGTTTTCCACATGCTTGGTGGGTTTACTCCGTGTGCTCCAATTTCCTCCCACATTCCAAAGACATTCAGGTTAGGCTAACTGCCATTCCCAAATTGCCCATAGTGTGTGCGTGAATGACAATAAGGCATCAAGCTGGCAACCCAACCCCTTAAGTAACTGCCTATATCTTGAGGTTGGAGAGTATCCGTTGCCCAGTGTGCTGGATGGCACATAGATGGGTCAGTGGTAGGTTTCTCATCTGCCATGTGGAAGGCCCGGGTTTGTTTTCCACCCAATAACCAAACCCCGGGTACTGGATGCAGTACCGGTTCCAAGGGAGGGTTGCGCCAGGAAAGGCATCCGGTGTAGATGCCAAGTTGTGTGTGGATCGGATGGTCCGCCTTGATGGGAGCAGCTGAAATTATATATGTATGTATGTATGGTTTTTGTTCTCACACATATATCGATGCACCTTTATTTTATTATTCGCATGCCAAAGTCACATGTGTTTACCTGAATTCACACTTGCATATTCCAGAAAATAACATGTTGACATGGCACGCACAACGCCTCTGGGGTGAGCGCTGTCACTTGCCACCTCTGGCATCTTTCTTCTGTGTAAATAGAGTTTGCATGTTTTTCCTGTGGTTTCTCCTTAGCACGCGCAAGACATGCACTCTAGGCTGACTGGCATTGCACATAGTGTGAATTAAGTATTAGTGTGAATTGACTGTGTGTGTGTGTGTGTGTGTGTGTGTGTGTGTGTGTGTGTGTGTGTGTGTGTGTGGGTGTGCATGTGTGTGTGCACTTGTGCCTTAAAAAGGGTTGGCATGCCATTCAGCTTGTACAATTTGTACCGTAAGTTCCCAGGGAACAAATGGGAATTAATACATGTGTGATAAAATTACATCAATTCTAAAAAAAATTTAAAAAATGCAACTACTGTATATTAATCTGGTTTTTGCTTTCATAGTCTCGCAATTTTGAATTATTTATCAAATTCTTTCATGGTACAAGGCTAATGTTTATAGATAAACCCTATAATAATAAATCTTTTGTTCTTGTTTGATGTCCCTCTATATGAGTAAGACCAAGTGTTTGTTCATGGATCATACTGGACCGTCTCACATTGTTGTTACGTATGTTCATGTTTTACAGGAAATGAAGAAAGTGTCACGGTGCACATTAAAGCGATACATGAAATCTCTCACTCCAAAGACGTTTTGTGCGTGTGTTTATTTTTTCCCCCTTTTTGTATTTTGCACTAGGGTCATGAGATTAGTTTAGAAGTAAAACATGCTGAGTGTAATGTAAACCGCATGTCTGCGTCATCACATACTCACCTCAGTCAGCTTTTGTTTAAACGTTTTAAGTCTCTTTTAAGTTTAAATGAAGAATTGTACATTAATTTTGACTTGGCTAATAATATTGTTCCACTTTGACTTATAACTTTGCCTGCTATTTTGAAAGAATGTTCTGGTACCAGTGGTGTTATGTTAAGCATCTAATGCTTGTTTGATGCACCTCCTGGCTGATGAACTACATTTTGGCTAAGGGAACTACTTTGTACTTTGGATTTTCTGGCCAAACTATAACATTCAATGCTTTGGATAAAAAGTAAATTTACCAAGAAAATGGATTAGGCTTCAGTATCTGCTCAGAATTTTTGCAGCTGGACTGCAAGTCAATATTCGACTGAACATGATGTTGAAGATGATGCAATGGTGTGTTGCATTATGCTGACTGTGGTTCATCAAGAGGTGACTTTGACCTTGGTGAGAATGTTCTGACATCCGTCATCCATTCTGTCCAATATTTCGGGTTATTTTTAATGACAGCTTGCGTCATCTATTTATAGAGCTAAAACCCTGTTAGAGAAAAATTAGTGCAGCACACAGCAAAAACACACAAGTCATGGTTTGTTTAAATGTTTTGCTGAAAAGCTTGGTCTTCTCTCTTTTCCTTAAAGAAAGTCAGTGACTCAGATGTCCAACATCCAGGAAAAGTTCAGTCCAAGTGAGAGGATGGTCATATCTTAAGGAATTGGCTTGTCGAATCGTGCTACTGTTAGAAATTTGAAGGGAACATAGCGCATAGTGCACAAAGAGTAGCACAGACAGTGCAAAGTTCAGAAAGGGTTAATGAATTACACAAATGAAGAATGACCAGCTATCCTAAACCTAGAGAATAAGCACCTCTACTTTCTTTAAATGCATCTGATACAAACTTCTGAAGGCCTGACTTGTGGCCACATTAAATGGGCATGTATTTAAAAATAAGTTCAGACTAAATTGTTGAAAGAATGTATGTTTTATAGATGAAGCCTGTAGTCTTACCTGCAAAAGGCTGATTTTAACCTGGTTACTATGTTCACTTCAGTCTCCAATCACCTTTCAAAATGTGCCTTCAGTTTGTCTATAATAAAAAACCTCTTTGCAGATGAGATTGAAGACTCCTGTTTTAGATAATCATTAGGCTAATGTGTGATTGGTGTTCTTTGAGTTTATAGTACACATTATAATAAAGGAACTGTTAATGAATTTGGCAGCATTATAGTTACATAACAAACAAGCATTATAGGAAAAAAGCTTAACCGCAAAATAGCATCACAGTAAACTGAATAATCGCAAACTAACATTACAGCTGAATTATCATAATCATTGTATCATAAGTATCTGCCTGTATTTCATGGCCATTGAGGAGGTCATTAATTCTGACCAAATCTCCAACTTCATTTGCAGATACATAACTCCAAACAAACTTGTGTCTGCAGACACTGATTACTGCCCTTTGGCAAACAACCTGCCAAAGCCAAATACTGCTGATGCAGGATAACTACCTCGTACCTTGTTGTTGTGCTTAGTGTTGCCATGGTGTATGTGACCAGTGACATGAAACTGTCTTCCACAACCTCACCGTAGTAGCAGAGTTTTCTGTTCCTTATACAGTCTTAAGCCTCCTATGTGACTGGTGCTGTTTCAATTAATGACTGAATTTTAATCTACATATGAAATTTGATGATCATTAGCACCTGCTTGGTACAGTATAACTGGTTAATCATACACATGACTCTGATCCTATCTGATCCTAAATCTCTTTTTTTTCTACAAGTGTGCAAGTGTTGAATTGATGCTGGTTTGAAGCCAAAGGTTGGTCACACCAAATATTGATTTGATTTAAATTTTTTTTTTCTGTTTACTCACTTTCCATTTGTAAATAGATAAACATAAACAATAAATATATACATTTTTGAAAGGATTCTTACTTCACAGCATTGTTTCTCATCTGCCTAAAACCTTTGCAATAAGTTCGCACAAAACGTTTTTTTATTTATTTATTTTTTAACTAACGTTATCATTATTATTATACAGATAAAACATGCTTGTTGTATCATAGCAATGCAAATCTGTCTCATCTGATCGAGAACTGCTCTCGGGTCTGAAATGGAGTTCAGGACCCCGGACAGCTCCAAAATGAACCCACCCTCTGTGTTTCCTTCACTTCAGAGGAAATCCTGACTCACTTCCGGTTCTGGAAATATCGTGTGGCATCGAGCCGATCTTCCCTCTGCCCGGCCTCATTCCTGAACCAAAGACGTCAAACAATTTTAGCTAACTTCCTGTTCAGGAACTTTTCACTGCCACATGAAAGGCCTGGAACTAAAATGATAACTTTGTTCCATTAAATTACATGTCTCGCCTGGCCTACAGGCCAGGGGGAAGTGAATCTCCTTCCGTACTGGAATATTTTTGGAAAACCAATGTCTGGCCAGATTTATTTAGAAACAATTAATTCAGTCTGGTCATCGCAGTCACAGAGTGTACACTGAAACCATCCATGGATTCATCCATTCTGAGTCATTCACGCAAACCTGATTCATGAACAAAATATTTGCTTTCATTATTTTCTTGGAAATCTAATAGAATGTGTCATTCTAAGTGACCAGCGTGTATCAATGACCTACTATACTTCTAATACTGTACATGATCTTGTGAGTGAGTGTTGATGTGCTGAAGTTTTCTGTCATGAGACATTTATTTAGTATTAATGGAAGGAGTCTCCACCATCAGAAAAAGGTTTATGGTTACAGTCACAGACTTAATAAGAACAGGACAAACCCTCAATGATGTCATTGGCTCAATGTGTTTTAAAAAACGGTTCTGAAGAGACAACTTGAGACCTCTGGTTGTCACTAGCTTGGCAGGAGCTGACTCCACCTAAACCCCGGTTAATCAATAAATGGTCAAATGGGCAGAACAAACAGAGCTGTTGTTTGGAAGAAACCTACTTAACCCAGTTACTATATGCTAGCTAGCTTGGCTTTAGCTTAGCTAAAATTCTAACATTAATTTAAATAGAAATAAACGTGGCTAACATTAATTTTTATGACAACGTTACTTTGCATTTGATTGAGCGCCATCATCCATATCCTAAACATCATCCCATATCAACTTCAGCATTTACTGGTGTAAGTTACATTACACCGATTCCAAGTTAGCTGGTTAGCTAAAGTGGTGCATAGCATCAGACAGCTATCGGTTTGACATCTGCAATGCAGCTGTCAAACACTCTGAAAATCGCCACACCCCTAATTACGCATAATTTTTTGACTTAATCATAGTTGTCATGAATGGGAAATCTTTTTTTTTTTGTAGCAGGCTGTAAACATGTATATTACTATTGTACTGTTCTACATTTTATTTTCTCACAATTTTTTGCACTTTGCACACATTTGATAATTTTTCAGAAATGAGGGTTACCCATTGGTTATAGCTGCTATTGCATACTTGTAAGTGAGGATAGGAGGTATCATGGATGTTCAACAACAATCAATACGCCTATAAAAAGGGTAATTTTGTCATTCATAAATAGAAAGAAAACCACAATCATTTGAGATCGGCAGTAATAGCAGAAGAATAAAACATTTCAGGGTCTGATTTTATTACAAAAAAAATGATCAACCTCAGCATGGTAACACTCACTTTGCTTCATGACACCACACTGTAGTAGATAAAATATATATATATATATAATAGAATCCTTCAAGTGTTTTATTCCTTACTTACCCGTGTTCAGGAAAACTTGAATCTCCACATCTAATGAGTGCTGATTTGGTAAAATAACATTTGAATGATGGAACATTATAGAAAAAAGAAATCGATTTTTAGCTCTGATGCTTTTTACAAAGAAACACCTCCATGTTGCCTGTTTGTCCTTTATTTATCTCTGGCTGTTACACAATGGTTTTGTTCAGGATGGGCTTGTCTCGTCTCTTCGAATTCCCTCGTTCCCTTGTCTCCTTGTTTTGAATTCTGTGGCTGTTTGTTTCAAGTTCCTTAGTTCCCTCGGTTTCTCATGTATATTTTTCTCATGTCCTTATTTCCTTGTTTTTAGTTTCCTAGTGACCTTGTTTCATTGTCTCTAGATTACTTCTACATTTCTGGGCCGCTCTTTTCGTCTCCTATGACTCTAATTCTTTAGTTCTTCTTGTCTCTTTGTAATTCTGAAGAAAAGGTCTCTGTTTTTGTTTCTATTTCTTATTTCTCATCATTTCCATTAGACATATTTGTTTGCCTCTGTGGTTTAATAAGCATCTGTTTTCTACTTCAATGTAGTATTTATTGATTGTTTCACTTGTACTTTCCAATGTAGAAGTTTCCCTAGTTTTCTAGTGCTCTTGGTCTATTTGTGTCTAGCTCATTTGTTTTCATTTTTCATGCTGCTAATCTTCTTGTGTCCTTGTTGCTAATTTCTAATCCTGTTTTCCGGTTAATGCCTTTAGAGTGCAGTGATCTCCGCTGACCTTTAATAAGGCTGTAGATTTGGATCATGATTCCTGAAAGCACCCTAATAATAATAATAATAATAATAATAATAATAATAAAAACAAGCACATCTCTGGCCATATTTACTATTAAATTCAAGATACATAATAATTATATCTAATCATATGTAATTACTGTATATATACAATAATAAAAGTAATATTAAGCTTAAGCCATGCCGCTGTAAGAGTGCGCAGGTTCCATCAGCCACGCTGGCAGTGCAGGAGATGGATTCAGTCGCTTTATAGGTTGTGACATGTGTACAGTAGTGATGTTTAAAACTGTTATTATGGTATGTAATGACAGGGTGACTTTTTGCAGAACCAGTTTGCTGCTCTGTATGGCTTCCTAAACAAATCCTACAAACACCCTGCCTTGAAAAAAAAACAATAAAGTTCAGGTTAAAATTTTTTATTCAAGATTTTAGAAAATGCCCTAAAGACAGAATTACAGTAGTAAGGCTCCTTCCTAGTGGTTACTATTCGTTTATGTACATGTACACAGGTTCCGTGCTTGTAACTCGGGGTCAGGTTGGTGAGTGGACTGCGACAGGAAACTGGGGATGGAGGTGAGCGGCGCTTATACAGAGATACAGTGCATCCAGAAAGAACTCACAGCGCTTCACTTTTTCCCCATTTAGCTATATTACGGCCGAGAAGTGCCAAACAAAATAACAAAACCAAAATCAAAATACCAAATAAAAAAATTTAATAAGAAAACCGAAAACAAAATAACTAATTCCAAAACAATATAACAACATTAAAACGAAATAACAAAACCAAAAACAATACAGTACAACAAATGAGAAAGCACAACGACATATCCAGAAACAAAATACCAAATGAAAAAAAATCCAACGACAATTCAGTCAAACCGGAAAAGGTGTAGGTATAGTTTGCAAATGGAAATACTTATTGCTGATTGGAAGAGATATCTGTCACTCAAAACATACAAGAAGTACTGTCAAGTGAAGTCAAATTTATTTTTAAAGCACATTTAACACAACTTAGTTGGCCAAGGTGCTATACAATCCTAAAAAAAAAAAAAAAATCCTTAAAAGAAAATGCATCTAAATGTCCGTGAGACTGTATATTTTGAGTGACAGATGTTTCGTCAAATCAGCGGTAAGAATCAACATGCTTACGTTAGGTTGCGAATTAAATCCTACCGTTAATATTGAGTGGCAGATGTCTCGTCCAATCAGTGGTAAGAATGTCATTCGCAAGCCACACCTACCTTTTTTTTTTCAGCTTGTTGATTCTTACCGCTGATTGGACGAGACATCTGTTACTCAAATATATACAGGAAGTATTGCAGCCTCACGGACATTTAAATGTATTTTCATTTAAGGATTCACTTCCGTATTTTAGGATTTTACATCACTTTGGTCAACTAAGTTGTGTTAAATGTGCTTTGAAAATAAGTTTGACTTCACTTGACAGTACTGCGTGTATGTTTTGAGTGACAGATGTCTCTTCCAATCAGCGCTAAGAATTAAATTCGAGAACTATACCTACCTTTTCCGGTTTGGCTGAATTGTCAAATTGTGTTTTCTCATTTGGTATTTTGTTTTCGGTTTTGTTGTTTTGTTGTTTTAATTTGTAATTTTGTTATTTTGTTTTGGGTTTTGTTATTTTGTTTTTGAATTAGTTATTTTGTTTTGGGTTTTGTTATTTTGTTTTTGAATGTTATTTTGTTTTCTGTTTTGTTATTTTGTTTTTGAATGTTATTTTGTTTTCTGTTTTGTTATTTCATTTTGCACTTCACGGCCACCGTAGTTAACCGTGGGACCTTATATAGACAGGTGTGTGTCTTTCCAACTGAATCTACCACTGGTGGACTCCAATCTAGTTGTAGAAACATCTCAAGGATGATCAGTGGAAACAGGATGCACCTGAGCTCAATCAGAGTGTCATGGCAAAGGGTGTGAATACTTATGTACGTGTGATATTTCCGTTTTTTATTTTTTTTAATACATTTGCAAAAAAATTCAAACAAGCTTCTTTCATGCTGTCATTATGGGGTATTGGCTGTAGAATTTTGAGGAAAATAATGAATTGAATCAATTTTGAAATAAGGCTGTAACATGGCACAATGTGGAACAAGTGAAACACCGTGAATGCTTTCCGGATGCAATGTAGCTAGAACTAGCCAAAATAATGTTAGAGCGCTACATGCGACAGCGCTAACCATTGTGCCGCCCAAATCTAAAATGATCAAGCCTAATTTCAGGAATTTTACTCATTTCAAGCTTGATAGAGCCTTTTAAGTCAGGGTTATAGGGTTTATAACAAAGGTGTCCAGTCTCATCCAGAACGCGCCGGTTCGGGTGCAGGTTTTCATTTCAACAAAAGACACACCACACCTTTCAGTCTGTTGAAAGCCAAGATCATCTGATCTGTAAGGTATCAGGTGTGGCTCTGGTGTAACTGGAATGAAAATCTGCAACAACACCGTCGATGTGGTGATAAGATCACTGATTAATATTTAGGAAGGTTCCTGGTTTACATCTTTGACACAAGTTTCCAGGTTTGGTTTGACTTCAGCCACGTCGTTCACCAGGATGTTGCTGCTCATCTGGAATTTGGTTGCTGTTGGTCTGTTGGTAAAATAAAGAACCCTAAATAACCTTGCAGCTGACACTTTAAAGAGTCTTATTAGTTTGCATCTTTTAAACAATAAACACTAATATAATGGTTTGAAATGATTAATAATTTCTGAAAACAACAAGCATAAAAGAATAAATGGAGTTGTGTTTAAGATCTGATGCTCCACCCACGGGGTACTTTTCAGGACACGTGTATTCTTAGCATTAAGGCTGCAAAGTGACTGCGATTGGCTCGCTGATCTTCTGTACATCGGCTGTCGGTACAGAAGTCCGGTTACATAAAATTCTTTGAGATAAGCGACTATCATGACGGACATCAGTTACTATTTAATCCTTAGCTGTTAATAATTAATTTATTGATAGAAATCAGATATCACTTCGAATTGGATATATTCCGACTAACTTTGTCCAGGTTCCGGGTTCGATTCCCGCCTCAGGCTCTGTGTGCATGGAGTTCTCCATGTTTTCCATGTGCTTCCTCCGGGTACTCCGGTTTCCTCCAACACTCCAAAGACTTCCAGATTAGGCGAACTGGTGTTCCCAAATTGCACGTAGTGTGTGAATGAGCCTGTTAGTGTGTGTACTGTATACTGTATGTGTGTGTGCCCCCACTCAGTCCCAGGTGTATATAGGCTCCAGGCCCCCTGTAACTAAATAAAAGCTTTGGTTTTGAATAGTAAAGTAAGAATAAATGCAGGCTCCTCCTTTCATTCATTTTTTCATACATTTTGTTTTTGCCATCCACTTTAAAACAAAAGACTCATTTTTTTGTATCACAAGTAAATTAAATAACGAATCTACAAAAGTCTGTGAAAACATTTCACTTTATTCTACGACTCTTTGGATTGCACTGAGTGCTGTACATAACTGGATAAAACATGACAGACGCTCGACAAAAAATTTGACTCAATGATCCAAGCGAGAGTTTCTGTCCACTGAAATGGTCGGGACCATCCTGCTCCACATGTAGTAAACCCTACTGGCTGTTTAAAATGTCAGTCAAATGGCACCTATTTCAAGAAATCTAGTGTGAATCTCAGACTTCATTAGAATTTATCAGCTTTATCAGCAGGGTGCTAAAGAGCTTTATGACTTTAAAGACCTTGGAAATTATTATCTGAGTTCAGACATGGAGCTAAAAGATAATGAAGATACACACCAGCTGTGGCATTTTCAATTATCTGTGACTACGGCCTGGTGTTCTAGCGTCTATCGAATCCTAGGAATCACACCTAGAACCCTGGAGCCGATATGAAAGCTCTGTAATGTGCGACTGAATACCGCTTTTCACGATTTGACTCCAGCGGTTCTGACATTTAGATGAACCCTGATAGAGACAAACAATTATGCTGGTTTAGCAACCCGTCTAGACAGAGTAAAATAATATACTCTTTTGAATCACCCCAGGGTATTTTGAGTGAGATATTTGTACGCTCTGAAAAAGGACATGATCGGCGCATAACCGGTTTCTCTTCTCAGCTTGTCCTCTCGATGTGTTCCTGGTTCTCAGGATCCTTCTACCTGCTCCAGAACATCCTGTACACTCCACATCTCTGAAGAAGAACCCAGGAACTCCAGTAACTGGAGCAATAAGGAATACAGGACAGTAATACAGGTGGTTGGAGTAACATATGCCACAGTGCACAAAATCTGTCCAGGAAAAAAGACATGAGAAAATAAAATTGGATGTTCAAGTCAAAGTGGGATTTGTGATGAAATTTCTGGTGAATGAAGGCGTGAATGCAGGATTATGTCGAGAAATAAAGGGTGTTTTACTCTCAGAACTGTTCTGTTCTTCTGCACAATCAAAAGTCCTGCTTCGACCTCGTAATTTGACCTCTCAGTGATTTGTGAAACCTATGAAACACATGGTGATGTGTTGGTGCGCTGTCCCTTTTCTATTGTGCATGTTTAGAGGTGGAGTGAAATAAAAGGAGTTTGAGGTATGAGGAAGTGCATTTTCTGAGGGGTATTTTGGCTGGAGAGTTAACACACACACACATACACACACACACACACTTCGCGGGAGATCTGAGACCTGTTGAAGAAAAAGTCACACGGGGACCTTTAATCGCTCAGCTCTAATCACAGTCTTGTAGTTCAACATCATTTATTTATGTTTATAAATTATATATAAATAATCATATATTGTAATGAATGACACTAAGTGTCATGCCATTATAGGGAAACAATCACTGCCAATCAGTTGCGGTGTGAAGCACGGTGTAAGATAACATACTCAAATCAGTCCAGACAAAAGAAGTGCTTTGCATAATTTTATTCATATTTTCTATAGATTCTTTTTTTATTTTTATTTTTTTTCCATTTTTTTGGTCTTCCAGCAATTCTGCGAAATACAAATAAACTCATAGGCACGTACACATTTAAAAAGCACACCCTGCTGTATTAGTGTTCAGGATGATGATGTGTAAACATGGTATTAATACATTAATACAGCACGTTAAAAACAACAACAAAAAACTATTTGCATCTGTAAATATGACAATGTTAAAAAAAAAACAGAAAAAACAGAATTAGAATTGACTATAATATAATATAATATAATATAATATAATATAATATAATATAATATAATATAATATAATATAATATAATACGATGCTACAGTTTTACATCTTCATGAAACGTGTCTGGTTTCCGTGGCTACGGTTTGTTCATGCATATAACACACCCTTCAGGAGAGCGAGCGACAAAGACCACGCCCTCCCGATGCTTTATCTGCCCGTGAGGTGTTAGCACCCTGAAATGAGTCGGATTAGTCCGCATAGTGGGTTAATTATTCCTGAAACGAGTTAATTAGTCCCGGCTCGTGGACCGAGGGTCGTCCCGCTCCGGCTTGAAGGCTCTCACGGACGGCCGGTTCTGCCACGACGGGATCCGCCAAGACACCGATTTATCTACCAGAAACCAGAATCACAAGAAAGTTTTTATTGTTCTCTCGTGCTCGGGTGTGTTATAGACAAAATGACAGAGTGCAGCAGCAGGAGTGTGTGTTCCCAGCATCATCTCTACTAATCTCACATGCCAAAAGAATACACGAACAATCCGTGTTTTTATTCCCGTTCTTGACGCACCAAGCCACTACAGATGTGGAGAAAAAAAATCACCACCCACGCTGACCCCAAAATGGAATTTTTGTATTTATATCCTGTATGTTTGCATTTGAGGTGGTAAAATGTTGCAGTTCCTCTATAATCCTACAGGTGGTGCACTCTAAACTATTCACACATGGGCAGGCTGCACAGCATCCTGTGTGGTACGAACAAATTATTTGCTATTTGTTTAGAGTTATTAAAAAAACTAAAAAAAAAAAAAAAAAAGTAATATCGAATCAGCGTATTTATAAAATTGTGATGGTAACAGAATTGCAATACAAACTGAATCTGCCTCTATGTGTCGCAATAACATCGTATCGTCTGGTCCCTTGTGGCTCCCATCCGTACTACACATGTGTCTGCCTGCATCATGAATGAATCAGTGAATGAATTAATGAGCGAATGAATGAATTAATGAATGGCGCTTTTTATTCCTTTATAGTCGCCAAATATCCCCGAAACAAGTTAATCTCAGCAGCTTTCTTTAAGCTTCATTCCCACAGCAGCCTCACTTTTTCCTTTTTCTTGTTACAAAGCTCTGACACTGGAGACTCCTTCCCATGAGATGTCAAAATGAACATCCCCTCAAGTAACATTTTCCGAATGTGGAGTCAGACGTGTCCCTTTGAACGAGATGTTGCTATAGAAACGATAACGCTGTGATCCGTAGCTGCAGTAGTGTCTGAGCTGACCAATCAGAAACGAGAACTCGACAAAACGTTACTCAAAACGGACTAACAGACTGATCTGAACTCCACAGCTAGATTTTAGTACTTAGTTTTGCTACTACTCTAGCTAGTTTTAAAGATTTGTAGTCCTTTCTTAGACAGACTTCCCTGTCCGGACACAGTTTGACTTGCTAACTAGCTAACTAGCGAACACTGTTCCGTCACTTGTCATATATGAATAAAGGGGTAAAAAAAACTAAGCACATACAACTAAAAAGATATTGTTTGAAAATATTAAGTATTTCATTGCTCACACTGCAGCAATGCCTTCTGGGTAAGAGCTCCGCTGAAAGGTCGAAAGGAAGGACCAAGTGAGGACTCGAGTAGAAAGAAGTGCACAGTGTGTGTTTAAGACAGAACAGAGACACATGGTGGTCACTGACTTGGAATTCAAGTGTCTCTAAGAACGGCTCTTGTGTTGCCAGATTGGGTGGTTTTCCATCAATCAATCAGTCAATCACACCAATTTGGGAACACTAGTCATGCTAGATATGTTTTTGTTTTGTTTTTTTACCCAAAAGGAGACTAAATAATTTGACCAAATGTGCAACCGTTTAAACGTTTACTACAAATGAGACAAAACACACAAGTCATTGATCATTAGCTTCATTTTTACAATTACACTGAGCAAAAAATTTGGATGAGGGCATTGGTGGGTTTCTCTCCTGCCCTGCGGAAGACCCGGGTTCAATTCCCACTCAATGCCCGAACCCAGACCCTGGATGCAGTGCCCGTCCCAAGCCCGGACAAAATGGGAGGCCTGCGTCAGGAAGAGCATCCGGTGTAAAACCTGTGCCGAGTTGTTGTGTGGATCGGATGGTCCACTGCAGCGACCCGTCTATAGGAGCAGTTAAAAGACCAACAACAACAACTGAGCTAAATATTTGGAAAGCTATACACGGTAATGGTTCCTTGGCTTTGATGACTTAATAGCAACAGTTTTACAATATCTTAGGACTACTGCTTGTCACGCTGTACATCACGAAGCCAATAAAACTTCGGCCAAAATGTTGTCTGTGTCAGATTGCAGCGCAAATGACAGACATCCTCAGTTAACTTGATCCGGAAAATAAACTCATCGATGTTGTTCAGAGTAATAATGAGGTCACAAAGGAGATGCTTCTACCCATTTTGTTTCCATGCCAACAGTGCTGTGTTACGTGTAGCCGTCAGGAGTTTCCCTCCTACACCGCTGTTAGACGAGCGTCACAGCAGCAGGGATTTCAAATCCAATATTTCTCAAACTTGAAGATATTCAGAACCAAACACTTTTTTTTATTTATTTGATGCCAGAACTAAAGGCGTCAAACACGTCCAGTTAAATTAGAACGAGAAGAGAAGAGTTTCTTCTGTAAAATGGCTTTTGGGTTGTATTTCTGTCCGCCTGAATAAGAAGGCGTGGTGTAAGGGTTGTTCAAAACGACTTGCGTCGATTTACGTCATCATTTGATTTATGTGCGCGCGCACACACACACACACACACACAAACACACTGTTGACTTTTACACAAACAGACACTGTGTAAAAGTCAACAGTCACTATTTTGTTTTCAGGAAAATGCCAGATATTACAGTACAGGCGTTGAGCTATACGATCTGTAAATATTGTCTTTGTAATATTGAGCTTTCGATAATTAAGCACTGCAGTGACGTGCCTGAAAATGGAATTAATAGACTGTGTGTATTGTTCCATCAACCATGTTTGAAATTACAGCGGCACCTCGGCATACGAACGTAACACAAAGAATTTTCGGCATACATGAGACCGAGCGGGTTGTGCATACGTCCGGTTGCATGTACATCCAGCAGCTGATCAAAACCTGTTTGCGTCAGCGGAAAGTGAAGCAAGTTAACTTTTTTTGTGCGTTTTTTTTTTTTGTCCCAAGAATGTTATCAAGGACGACAGCAAGAAGAAAACTTTTTAAGGCAGCCGGTGCCAAGAGGAATCATAAATTAAGGTTCTGTTTATTTAATATTTTACTTCATTTACATGTCTTTTCTAAATTTCTTGATTGTTTTTATATGCAAAAATATGATTATAGTGTTGGAAATTGGTAATATTGATAATATTTTTGGATTATCCGGATTTACATTATTTCCTAGAGGAAAATGCGTTTCACCTTAAGAACCTGCCTCCGGAACGGATTAAATTCTTATGCCGAGGCACCGCTGTAATCTGTGACGCTCAGAAAATAAAATAGAAAATTCATTTTGCAAATGAGTTGTTTACTTAGAACTTTAATCAGGTCATTGATCGTTATTTCACTCCTTTCCAGGATTTCTTTTTTCAAATCTGTAAGTTAAACCTCCAAACAACCTCCGAAACCTTAAACGGCATCACTTACTGACTTTTCGATTCATTTGGTACGTAGTTTAACCCTAATGTTCAGATCTGTGATGCTAACTGACTATAGCGAGTTCAGAATTCCACCTCCCGCTGCACCACACACACCTACCGAGCAATGACCTGTTTTGAACATAGACCATTCTAGAATTCTTCCTGGATTCATTAGATTTTTTCCGAAAACCATCAAATATCTCTGCAGCTTACTAGACACAGCAGCGGAGTGACGCAAAGGCAGCAGCACAGTTCACACTCACAGCCTTGTTTGTAGAAGAGAGTGATTTTGACCTCGCTGCTGTCTTCACCGATGCACTTCTCCAACTAACTACCTCACAACGCATTATTAGATTAAACTATATACAATATCACACAACCAACTTCCCTTGCCTGATAACGGAGACATTATGGACATTTTAAAATCTGAATGAAAATGTTTGGGGGGGGTTTGTTTGATAAATAGGATTTACATGACTGAGGAAAAAATCCACCAGACTCCAAGGGGAAAATATAACGCATATGCATATTAATTATTAATGATCTGTTTATCATCGTAGCTTAAAAAGAGAGATATAAGTTTAAAAAAGTCTTTGTTAAGATGTCTGTAAAATGTTTGTAAAAATATATATCTTAGTGATGTCATATTATCTTTATCTCTTATCTTACTTCCACTCACACCCGCCCCAAGGTGGAACCGCCCGAACATGATAAACCCTCCATCAGGACTGAATATCAGTGATTATCGCTGTAAAATCGAAACACACACAGCCCGAGGCACAGAGACTAAACACTGCACTAGTGTACAGAACACACACAGAGTTAAACACACACACACACACACACACACACACTGCTGTGTTTTGGGGAAAACTGGTGACGAAGGGTCGAGGGATGGTGGTGGCGGCGGCGGCTGGGTTTAGCGATTCGGGTGAAGTTTTAGTGATTCGGATGGATTTTATGGGTTCTGAATGCTCACTGGAGGAAACTCGGTCTCGTCGTCCAGACACACGGGACCGGCGGCGAACTCGTGCTCGGGAATCACCTCGCCCTTCATCACCCCACCGTCCTCGGAATATCCTGAGTGAAAACACACACACACACACACACACACACACACACACACACACACACACACACACACAGGTTATACAGGCAATCCCTTCGACCTCTGAGTAACCAGAGAAACTCAGGAAAGGACTCGCCCTCACCTCGGACTGCCATGGATATGTTTAGTAAAACGACCCGTGCTTCACATTACTGCTTTTTATTATTACCACCATTTCGGCACATACAGTATGAGACAGTCTGGTTTTAAACTTTCCACAAACGTTATCGATCTGTCCATTTATCTCAGATGGTTCAGTCCTCATATTCTACTTTGCTTTTCTTGGAGTAAGCTATGCAAGGGCAGGGGTAGTAGCTCAGTGGTTAAGGCGTTGGACTACAGTTTCGAAAGTTACAGGTTTAAACCCCATCACCACCCTGTTGGGCCCTTGAGCGAGTCCCTTAACCCTCAACTGCTCAGATCTATGATGAGATAAAACATGTAAGTCGCTCTGGATAAGGCCGTCCGCCAAATGCTATAACGTAAATGTGTTGTGCTTTGGTTTTAGTTTCTTCCGCACGCTCTGTGAATACACGATAAACTACTGTGTTAATCGTCTCCGTTGAGAAAAAAAAGCACTAAATGACTGGCATATTAATTATATTCATTTGCAAAGCATTAGGGTCCTGACGGAACTGTCACTCGGTCCAGATCCGGACTGCGGATCGCCATTTAGTGATGCCTGCTCTAGGAAAATAAATCGAGTCACTGCTGTGTGTTGAAATGTGATTCATATCTCTTATGTCTCAATAGAGATTTGCCAAAACATTATTGTTTTATTCATTAAAGAATGAAATTGTTATTCTAATCTGTTTGTGGATTATGGATCATCTCTGAAAGAGGTCAGATCTGTCATTATTAATAATACTAATATTACACCAGTCCCTCTTTCTTCTGCCTGTCTCTTTCCTTCTTCAAGTTAATAATAAAAAAAATCATTAAATTAAATTAAAAAGATCATGTAAAGCTCTGATTCCTTCCATACAGTATATATTAAATAAACACCTTGTTCCAAAAAAAAACTCATCGTTTTATGTGATACATCTGCTGTACAACTTGTCAGAGCCTCTGGAACACCCCGACTAATCACAGGATAGAATAAAAGATCGGAATAAAATCAATATAAAAAAAAGTATAGCTATAAACTATGAACTATAGCTGTAATTTTCAAAATGCAGAACAGCTTAATGGAATAATGATTATGTCACTTTTCTGGGTTTGCCGTGTGTGTGTGTGTGTGTGTGTATGCGTGTGTGTGTGTGTGTGTGTGTGAGTGTGTACCGGTTAGCTTGGCAGAGTCGGGTCCGCTGGTGCCGATGGCCGCCGTGGCAGCGTAGGAAGGAGCCACCGTTCCTTCAGACGCCTCGGCCTCCTCTTCCGATCCTAAGAGCCTGGGGGTCAAAGGTCAGTCAGACACACTGGAACAAATCAGGTGACATTAGAAACTATAAGAATCTTAGCAAATGAACAAGCGGAACTCATGTTTCAAGTCTTGTGACTGACTTGGACACCCTAAACACACTTAAACAGCAGGGAGGATAAAATCTAATCAGTTCACCTGCTCATCTGGTTTCATTGTCATTGGCGAACATCTGTGGAATGTAGAGAATAATACACCGTTCACGCTGTTATGGGAAAATAATCACCTTCGAGGTGGTAAGACTAACTCCATGCCGTGTCAGTTCACATCGCACCACACCTGCCTTGATTATTTTCCTGTACGCAGCATGACGCGGCACATTTCCTTCATTGCGTAACACCAAGAAGAAAATAGGAAACGTGTTTTATTTTTCTTTCATGTTTTCAAACTGAACGCTGCAGGATGTGAAATGAGCTTTGGGAGAAACTGGACAAAGTGTACAGAGATGGTCAGGTATTAGTGTAAGCGCAGGTCAGTTTCATTAACGTAGCAAAGGGTTTAACGTACTGAGGAGAGACAGCACACCCTAGTGGTGACCGGCTGAAGCACAGTGTGTCGTCTCGGTGGTTTGTGTTGCCACGGCTTTCGTGTTTGTTCATTTTTTCTAGTGTGATCGTTGTTAAAGTGCTTAATTTCATTTCATGTTGGTTAAAAAAAGATAAAGAAAAGGTTATTCATGTGTGTGCACTTTTAAACGTTGTGTTTTCACTTGGCTTAAAGCCTCCACCGATATCAATCCAGCAACCAATTCAGTTTTTTTTTTCACATGCGGTAAATCACTCAAATTAGGTAAAACCACGTCCATTTACAAGCTAACGTTTAACCCCTTGTCGAGTCCCAGGAACCGGAGCGTGACAATGCAGGTGCGAGCGGAGCAACCCTTACCTACAGTACATCAAGACACCACCTTTTGTTGTTCGCTCTCACCTGTGGGTGTGTACCAGCGTGCACTCTCCTCCATCCTGAGGGTCAATGTTATAAATAAAGAGCTGCCCTTCGGACGAGGCTACAAGGAGCCGTGGAAGCTTCTGGATTCTGAAACGTAAAGAACATGATACAGCATAGAATGTATAATGCACCATAACAACAAGGTCATAACAGGAAGTGTGTTCCCACGACAAAACATGTGACATGGTGGCGGGTGGCTGTGTGCTTGTTGTTTTTGTGCTTTTGTTTCTGTGTGTCAGCATGTGAACACTCACGTTGTTAAAGTGCAGGTGTGTTTGTGTCCGTGCGTGTTGAGGCGGACCGTTGCGAAGGCCCGATCCTGACTCATCATTCCTGAAACCTGTGCCGGAAGGTAGCTGCTCGCCGCCGAAAACATCTTGCCCACGTACGCCGACCACGAGGGGTTGTCCTCCTCTCTACTGCACACACGTCAAACACCAAGGTGAATGAAAGATCCTCAGCTTGCTTTTATAATGCGTTTGTCTTTGTATGTATCTTGATTTATGTGTGTGTGTGTGTGTGTGTGTGTGTGAGTGTGTGTCATGACCCTACCCGTGTCCATGCTGCTCCAGTTTAAAAATGTGGACCGTCTCGGTATTGCTCGAGGCGCACAGGAACTGAGCATCGGGACTGAAGGACAGAGAGCTGATGTTCACATATCTGCACAAACACACACACATACACACATTTAGCACGCATAAAAACAGAAACGGCTCTAGAAAACTTAGCAGAATAAACTCTGGGCCAGGTGGCGAATTCAGACCTTTTCATTCCTCTGCGAAACTCAAACAGCCTCTGTCCCTCTGGAATGGAGAACACTCGGATCACTGTGCCCTAGAAAAGTACAGGACATACGGTACGTTAATCCCTGGCTGTGTGTGTGTGTGTGTGTGTGTGTGTGTGTGTGTGTGTGTGCGTGCATTGGTGTATATACTGTACAGGATTGTCCCTGGATCCACAGACATTTCTCCTTATATGATAATTTCACATTTTCTTTTAACCAAAATGGCCTAAAAACTAAACAGAACTAATCACAACACCACTTGAATTTGTTCTCTGAGCTGGTGGAACAACATCAGTTCAGACATTAAGAAATTAACGTGTTCAGCGTGTCCATAGTGTCTACTAGGTTTAAAAATCATCTGTCTACGGATCCAGACTTTGGGTTAGTTGTGTGTGGGCGTGTGTGTGTGTGACTGTGTTTACCCTCTCTGAGGCGCTGGCCAGTTTGCTGCCCGAGGCGTTGAAGGTGATGGCGGCTAACTGACTATCATGAGCTGGAATCACGGTCACTGTGTTCTGTGGGTGGAAAAACAAAGACAAGAACATAAACACGACCTCAGTTCTTGGAGCTCTCAGGCATATTGTGAACAGTCACGTGTTTCGATAAGGTGACGCTCGGTGTCAAAATAAGAGTCGCATGTGTGAAGCATGATACTCGGCGCTCGTAAACTAATACTTGCTCGGTTTCCAAATAAAAAAATATTAAAAATCTTTGCTCGGTTTGCGGAACACTCGTAAACAACGTTACTCGCAATCCGAGGTTCCACTGTATTAGTATTAGTATTAGTAAGAGACATGTTATCCTAATTTATGTGTACCAGTTCAGAGATTATGCATGTAGATGATTTGTTTCATTGTAGACTTTTAGCAAAACGGCTAATTAGCACTATCAGGGATTCAGATAGGATAGCTACTGTAAATAATAATATTTATAGACCAAATCTGTAGCCACAATGTACGTCTCCAATCCACTCAGAATAATATGTAATAAAATGCAACATCTGTCAAGATGTAATTAGCATCTTCCACCAGTATCCTGCCCTAAAGATTATACCGCTATCGTGGTGCGTTTACCAGACTGTTAGCGTCGTAGAGGATGATTTCTCCGATGGTGGCGCTGCCGGGGTACGCAAGGTAAGAATTGGAATGGTTGATGGAGAGAGCGCAGAGACCTGCAGAGGATCACACAGAGTTAAGGACATGGCTCTTTTACAAAAGGTGTTCAAGTCAAACCAGGATTGTGCTTGTGCTTAATAGCAGAATGTAATTATCCAAATAAAAACTACTTTTATTTCTCTACATAACATACTATTTAGATGTTTTAATGTGGCTACAAGACTCAAGCCGGTACTGTGATTTAAGTCTTCAGTAAATTTCGATCACTTTTACACCTTCACTCATGAGAGATTTCACCACAAGTCTCAGTCTGACTTATATATTATAAGCAGATCGAGTGTACAAGGTCATGGGTGTTCGACCAGCGTTTGCTGTATTATCTGGAAATTGCAATTGGGATTAAACCCAAAGATGCCTAAACTAATCACCGCCAGGAATTAAATGACTCAAACTATTTTCTACTATCAGAGTGGGAGGGACCACCCACTCTCTCCTCTGTCAGGCACACTGACACTAGACAATCATGGGCATCTACATGTAGGTTCATCTATTCAGAAGAGGGCAGATAGTGATTTCCACTAAGTGGGTCACAGCACCATGTGACGCAGCACAAACAGCAGTTTAAAAAGGTGTTGACACTGCTTTCACATGTTTTGGAGAAATCACGGGTTAACCTTCGCCCTCCCTGGTTGCTAGCTGCTGGGTGATACGACACTCCATGAGGTTCAAAAGTTTATAAAAGCACGCTTAGAGTTATTGAGTTGTGAAATGTTCTGCGTGAGGGATCTCAATGCGAGTTGAACAAAGACACAGTGCTGTTGTTCTCTTTATGGGTGCCAATAATTTAGAAACTTTTTTGTGATTGTTGTCCACCTTCCAAAAAAATTTATATCGCTTTTCGCTCAACAAAACCACTCAACACACACAGAAACACAGTTTTCCGTCTCACCTGAGGGGTTGGGCGGTGTGTTCAGAAGAGTCTTCAGAAGCTTCATGTCCTTTATGTTGTGGATGTAAATGGACTCTTCCAGACAAACCACCAGTCTCTGCAGAGTAACGCACACGCACACACACACACACACACACACACACACACACACACACAGAGTAATCTAATGTAACTAAAACCATAAAGGTAATTAAATTGCCCACCATTCCTGAGTTAAATCTGGCTTGAACAAACATTTTTAGTTAAGTTAATCCAAGTTAAGTTAAGCCTTTATTTGTCACATATACATTCCAGTAACATTTTTCTTCGCATATCCCAGCATAACAGAGGCCAGGGTCAGCCATCTGGAGCAGATAGGATCCCAACAATGGCAACCTGGTACAGCTGGGGCTCGAACCACCGACCTTCCGATCATTAACTCGGTGCCTTAGCCCTCTGTCCTACAGTATCATTGCCCCATAATTTATATATCCTTAAATTACATGAATTTATAATGCATATCTGTATTTATCAAAATATACAAACATTATGTCTTATTTAAATCCTGACACATTAGTGCTGTACTTGTGACAAACTCCCAACATTTTAACAACTCCTAACTCAACGTTAACATTCCTCAGTGTGGCGGATCCCACAGAAGCTGAGTTAGCAGTTTATGCTAAGTGTATTAAAGGGCAATTTTAGACTTTTCTCAGTTTTTTCTCAGTAACGTTCCCACACATCTGAGGAAAATGTTGATATTCTGAACAATTCTGTGTCATCTATATTGTCTCTGTTCCTTCACGTTTGCTATAAACGACTTCTAAAAACTAGCTAGTTCAATTCTCAGCTAGTGTCCTGTTGCCTAGCAACAGTCTTCTGGTAACTTTAACCTCTTGCAATGCATTTTTGTTTTCACTTGTTGAATGAATTAATTTAAACCTTTACTTTGTGCTTCAAAATAGCCGCTTTGTTGTTGATTTTGGCTCTGAGATTTTCTTTTGTCTATTTTTATACTTTACCGCTCACAGTATGAGTGTGATACAGCGTTAAATGTCATATCAGCAAGTCAGCTTGAGAACTTCAAGTAACTGTGACCTTTAACGAGCTAATTACACTTTGCTTAAACTGCTAACGCAGCTTCTATGGGATCCAGGATACTGAGAAATGTTAGAGCTGCTGAGTAAGCAGTTTAAGCTAAGTGTAATTAAAGGGTAATTTTAGACATTTCTCAGTCTTTTCTCAATACCTTTCCCACATATCCGAGGAAAAATTTGATATTCTGAACAATTCTGTCAGTTGACTCTGTTCTTTCAGGTTTGCTATAAACGACTTCTAAAATAGCAACTTGCTAGCTGGTTAATTTCTCAGATAGTTCCCAGTTGCCTAGCAACAGTCTTCTGGTAACTTTAGCTACTTCACGGGATTCTTTTCTTCATTTTGAACTTAACCCTTTATTTTGTGCTTCAAAATGGCCGCCTTGTTTTTTTTTCTTTCTTTTTTTTCTCTGTGACTTAATTTTGTCTATTTTTATTCTTAACTGCTCAAAGTATGAGTGCGATAGTATCAAAACTCATGTCAGCAAGTCAGTTTGAGACCTTTAACCAACTGTGGTGAGTGTTTCATGATTCAGACATGCTAAACTAGCGGATTTAGTGTATATACAATATGCTGACTTACTGGCTAAGTTAGACTCTTAGCTCAAGTACACTTTCACACAGCCAGCATCAGTGATAACAAGAAATCGAAAACACACTGTACGACTTGCACTGCTAAACAATTAGTCAAATCTAGCATTCAGACAGAAACATGACACTGATGAGGTCATATCCAGGCCACCTGTCGGTTGAGGCGCACGGCGAGGATGGAGTTGGAGTAGCTGTAGTTGCAGATTTCTGTTCCTTTCTTGAAATGATAGACGTTCATGCGGCGCGGCATCGAGTGGCTCACCACCACCACCAGGCTGCTGGAGAACAAACGTTCCACGATGTAGACATCCGGATTCTCTGCTAGAGCGTAACACACACACACACACACAAAAAAAACCTTCCTCAAAGTCACCACATAAACTTTTAAGAAAACTACTATCAGAAAGCACAATAAAGTGCCATAAAGTGTTGATTAATTTTCTATAACAGCATCACAGTAGCGCATCTGTGACACAAATCATAGATTTATTTTAAGGGCATCTGTTGTGAAATTATGCTTTTTAGTCATTTTAGACATGTAGATGGGTTTACAGTGCAAGCACGAGGGGAAAAAATACTCCCTCCTTTTGTCCTTTAAACAAACAAATCAGATAATCCCCTATTATGACCTCATGTAAGATGATCCCCTCCCCCGGCTTTGGCGATCTTTGATCAGGGTTGCAGTTACCTGGAGTGGGTGTAGCTCAGCAGTGGTTCATTTACAGAGATACTGAAATGGTGCTTGGAGGAAATGGTGGTGGAGGAGTTAAATAAAGGAGATATTAAAAATGCATTATCTAAGGGGTATTTCAACTGAAGAATTAACACACACTTTGGGGAGCTCTGAGACCCGTGTGTATAATAGTAGTATATGGGACCTTTAATGTCTGAAGCTGAAGTTTAATATATTAGCATTTCTATAGTAAGAATTTTTGTGGAAGGAGTCTCCAGTGTCAGTACTTTGTAGAAGTCAGTATCTATAATTTAGCATTTGCTGAAACAGAAAACTCTTCAGGATGGACAGATTTGTGATTTCTTGTTTTGTGATTTGTGAGTTTTTGTTTTCTTGCTTTGTGGAAGATTCACAGCATGGAATGTAATTGTAAATGAATAAAAATGAAATATTATTTCAACAAATACAAATTTTAATCATAATTAAACGGCTGTGTTATAAAAGAAATAAAAAACGTACATGACGGAATATGTTGTTATATTGTATATGCAAGGGCCGAAAAAATGTATACACACTTCACCCTGCAAAATAGATGCCTCTCTTCTGACGATCACTTGATAACATCAACAATGGTGCAACTACTGACATCTTTAAAGGAAACATAATGCCGCTATAATTCAATCCGAGTTTTAAAAAATAGGGCATAGATAACAACTGTAGACGTGTACTGCACGGTATACAGTATATCAGCACTGTTGCGGTAACTGCAATGCTGCTTGACCTTCGGCTCTGTCACACCATCACCTCGTTGATTATTTTCCAACAACATGCCCCGTTACCTGAGAGTTATGTAAATATTATGTTTCCAGTGGTAGTGGTACATATTCTGCACCAGATCTTCTTGTAAATCTCTTTGGATGAAATCTGATGGATTACATGCACATTAATGAGAAGTTCATTATTCTTACCGCTTTCGTGAATACACTCCAGTTTATCCACGGCGGTGACGGAGAACAGCCTGTAACCTTCCTTAGTACCCACCGCCAGCGACCTGAATACATAGAAATGTAACACATTAAACAAGCAGTTACAACAAACTAATTAATTAATAAATATATAATGAGAATTGTTTTATATACCATACACTCCCATTGCATATGTTAAAAGGTCGTTAGAGCTTTAAAAGGCATAAAAGCGTCTTTATTCTGTAAATGAATGAATTCGTGATTCAAATCTACTGTAGACCTTTCAAGCACCATAGATAAAATTAGTATTAATATATGAATACATATGTAATATACAGTATATAACTAGTAATATGGCTATTCTGAGTGATATAGTGATCAGGAAGAAAGTAAAAACCGACGTAACCTGAAGCAGTAGAAATTCCTGTTTAGGATTGTGAGTCATATACGCAGATCATTTCCCATCCTTTGAACACTTTTGAGCTTTAGGGTATGAATTATGGCTTCACTCTGCAACTAAACCTTGTTTATTATGGCGACAAGAAGACAAGCGGAAGATCCAAATGCCACGTCTACCAGCAACCTTTATTTGTCCTCTAACAACATGCTGTCCAATAATAAAAACGCCGAACAGCTGGTTAATCAAAAGGTTCTGTTCCAGCAACACTGGTATTCTGTTGAACTGCAGGCACTGTGTCATTTCATGTCCAAGAACAGACATAATAATACACAATACACACACTTTCTCACTCCCTAGTGACCTGTGGACTGCTGGGTAAATATAGACAAAACAGACACAGACAGTTTACCTGATAAATAAACCCATAGAGAGACAGACTGTTACAGAGGCAGATAAATAAATAGGCAGGCAGACGCTTTGGGATTAAGATATACTTATGATAGGGTAAACACTCAGGTGTTCGAGTCAATACGGGACTTCCGATTGTACAGAATAAAAGAACACAGTTATGAGAGTGAAAAAAAAACTCGCTTTATTTTTCTCTATAGTCCTCTGCTACACTAATGCACTTAACCTGGGTTTCACTAATGCTTGGATACCAGCAATGTAGAAAGATTTCTCAGTACAACGGAACAATGCTTGATTCCCGTTTGAAACTCTGGCATCTCAGGAACTCCTTTAATACTGGCCCAAAAGTATAAAGGATTTAGTTGGCTTGGAAGCATAAATATTGGACTTTGAAGTAATGAATCCTATTCCAGCGCGATGGGCGTGTCAGGGTAAGAAGGGAAGCGCATGAAGCGATGCACCCATCATGCATAGTGTCCACTGTACAAGCCTCTGAGGCAGTGTTATGATCTGGAGTTGCATCAGTTGGTGCTTAATGCTTTTGTCCAGTGGGAGATAACACACTAGATAACACACTCCGTTTTCAATTCATTCTTGAAGTTGAGTCAATCCTAATTCAAAATGCTTTCCCGACTGACAATACAGTACCTCTGCTAAGACGCTTTTGGATTCCTCTGATTGTCTCTGTTGTGCTCTCACTTGCCTAAAGAGCCACCCCGAGAAGGAAACCCCATCAGAGCATTCTATTCAACAGGACTTTCCTTAGAAACCCATCTAGTATGTTTATTTCTGATCCATAGAAACGCAAGCCGCTGTAATTCTATACGTCTTAAGAGGGTTTATCCCTGCAGGCAACACAGTTAGCTAACATGTTCGCACGTTGTTCAGACCCACATCTGTTTCACAGCCTCTTCATTCCTCTCCACATAGCTGTTCGTGTCTGTTCCTGTCAGGCGCGGCCTTCCATGTAACCTCTCTCACAACTTTGTCAACTGAAACCGTTTGTAGTGTATAGGCTACATAACTAGCCTTCCTGTCGACAAGTTATAGTACAGCGTACAGCCAGATGATCACTGTGTGTTTCGAATGACTCGTTCGCAGTAAACATAAACGGATCGATAGTGTAAGAGCGTACATCGGAGACACGTTAACTTTTAATGAAAAGACAACGCATATGCACACTGTAAAAAATAAGCCGTAAATTTTACAGTAAAAAAACGGCAGCTTTGGTTGCCAGAAGTTTACCATTAAAAAAAGGTAGCAACATTTTCGCTTGTACAGGATTACACTCATTATACTGTATGTTCTATGGATTTTAATTGTTTCTTTTTTTTCGAGCCTGGCCAGGAATCGAACCCAGACCCTAGTGGTGCAAAGCGACGGTGCGAACCACTACACTACTGTGTTTGCTGTGCAATTGTCGTCGTTGTTGGACGTCCTCGGTTTCCCCGCGTCCCCCGCACGACTTGCACTCCAACAACGACAACCTTTGCATAGCAAGCACAGTAGTGTAGTGGTTAGCACTGTTGCCTTGCACCACCAGGGTCTGGGTTCGATTCCCTCCCACGCTTGAAAAAACAAACAAAAAAACAATTGAAATCTGTAAAATGAGTGCAATTCTGTACAACCTAAAAACATTGCTACCATATTTTTCATGGTAAACTTCTGCCAACCACAACTGCCAGTTTTTTACTGTAAAATTTACGTTTATTTTTTTACAGTGCCGCTGGGATGGGAAACACAACGCAGCAGGAGGATATTTAATACAGTATTTAATAAAGTAAAGAGACTAAACACCTAAATTAGATGAAAAAATATAGAGCGAAAATCTCATCAGCACAAACCCTCAGCACACCCTCTGAGTGATTTATTTACTTGGTAAATATTGTAGGCGTTACACCTAGAGTGAGAACTAATCCATAGCATAACATACTGGATATTTACAGTCTGGGTGTTCATTCAGGAAAAAGCTAATTATCCAACAATCTGATATGAACATAGCTTTCCTGCTACAGACGAGTACTCATCTAAAGTCAGCACTCCACTAGTGCATTGCAATGCTGGTGTTCTGAATTAGTTTGAAACCGTGCAAATGTCATCGTAAAACCTCAAACAGAATTTCACACTCCATCATCTCAGACTCCACAGCTTATGTCCCTTTCATTAGGAGCGCAGTCATAAATGTTACGCACCGACTGCAGTTTAGTTAGGGGTGAAACACAAAACAAAACAAATATTTTCTGATTGTGTCATGGTCGTGTGTGTGTGTGTGTGTGTAGTTGGTTAAAATGAAATAAAAATTCATCATATTGCCTGAGTTGTGCAGAAAGAAGGATATGACACACTGTATTCTGCAATCGCTAAACCTTGATATTATCATTAAAACATAGTCATGCAAAAAAAAAAAAACCCTAAAACTAAAACTGTTCTGAACTTGTTTAGATGATGTGAACACAGGCTGTTTTTCATTCGCTATTTTGTGATCGAAAAACATTTCGTATTGTAATTAGGGGGGAAAAAAGTGCCAAATCTTGGGCCAATCATTTAAAATAGGACAGTTTTAATGAAACTATGTACGTGCATTTATTTGAGCTACAGTTAACTGATATCCCAGAAGAGGGCGTGCTGTTGTACTGTATATTAACACAGCTGTGATGCGTTCACAGGCAGGGAGGCGCAGCCCAAATATTAACGATATCATAGCTGTGCTGATATTCAGCACAACAGCATGACCTCGGGTGTGACATTGCTTTTATACAATGGTTCCACAAACACCATTTATTATCAACAGATTATGACTTGTTTGTTTATTGAACTAGTTTGTTTATTGAACTGTTTATGGAACTAACTAACCACGACTGGTGGGGCTGGCTAGTTAGTGAGTTAGTGCACAACGTTATCCTGTACACAGGGATGGCATGGGGGGGGGGGGGGGCATGGAGCCTATCCCAGGAGATTTAGGGCACATTCACACATTACAGGTAATTTGCCAATTAATCTAAAGCTAATCTGTATGTCTTTGGACTGTGGGAGGAAACCGGAAGACACCGAGGAAACCCATTAAGCACGGGGTGAACATGCAAACATGTTTATTTAACTAGTTATTTTACTCCGCCCACACATCAACCAATCCACCAACAGTTAGCGAGTGACAGTTAGTGTAATTAACAGGAGTGGACATAGTTTTCTTACTGGTCCTATGTAGCCCAATGGTGAGGAGAATAAACCATGGAGGTGGTGGATATTCCAGTAAATCTTACATCTATTTTTTTCTTTATATGCCCACTTATTTGAATTTGGAATATCAGCTCTGCTAAATTCCGGGTTCCGGGGGTTGGATCCCAAATATTGTTAAATGGAAAGCTAGTGAACTATGTAGGGTGTACGATCCCATGTTCCACACACCAAGTAAATCAGGGGTTAGAGAGGTATCTGGGACTCAGCTAGTTAGTTAGCGTTGTAGCTGGGGTTAGTCATGAACAGATCAAATGTTGTCTCTGCTGTTACGTGAAAATAATGCAACAGAACGGTCTGTCTAGTGTCATTGCTTCCATATAAGGTAAACTGTACACTGATTTTCTGCACTATATAGACATAGTACAAGCATAGCTCTTGTCCAGAAAACAGCATGATATGCAGTTAGGGATGTTTGAATGTTATTCCACACTAATAACTAATAGTTTCTAATAATAATACATCCATCCATCTAGGAACCCCTGTGGTCCAACTAGGGGCCGTGGAGGCCCATGGTGATTACCATTGTGTTCATTCCAATTTTACAACAATGGTGGGCCACAGGTCAGACCCTGGTAGAGATGAATTAGGCTTATTATATAAGACGTAGGGGGGAAGATGAGTAACAGTTAGTAACAACTAGAGTTACCATCAGCAAGAAATGGCGTGACATCACTTTCATGCGCACTTGCATATTCGGACTGCTTAAAAACATAAAAAGTTACGACTCTATAAACATGCGACTTCTCATCATAATGACGTTTGTGAGATGTAAATGTGGCATTGAGGGCATGGCTATAAAAAAAATGACAAGAAGAAACATTGCTAACCAGAAGGCAGTGATGTTGTTGTTGTTGTTGTTGTTGTTGTTTCAGCTAGCCCATGCACTTGTTTTGAGACAACAGTCTAAACTATTTTTATATATATAATTTATTCATTCAAATGGGGTTGTGGGGGTATGAAGCCTATTCCAGGAGATTTAGGACGCTTGGTGGTGGCATACACTAGACATCACAGGGCGCACACACATACACACAGTCGCAAGCTCACTCACACACTACAGGCAATTTGGGAATGCCAATTAATCAAAGGCTAATCTGTATGTCTCTGTAGTGTGGGAGGAAACCGGCGTCCCCGTGGGAAGACTCGGGAATCGAACCCAGACCCCAGAGGTGCCGACAACTGTTAATAATAAAAGTCAATACTGATTACTTAGAAGTGGAAACATGTCCTAGGTTTAAGCACAGAAATACTAGAGTTGAGTTGACATGGACAGTGACCCATATGGATGATGTTTTAATTTTACATGTGTATATTTTTTTACTCTAACATTAACACTGAATCAATTGAACCTGATCAAGTGCAGCATATTGTTTGGTAAATCCAGAGGCGGTGATGTCTGGGGCCCCTGCCTATGTGGGTGAGTGAGTGATGGAGGAAGTGCTTACGTGGAGTCCTGGTTAAAGGAGGCGCAGCGCAGTGCCGGGCCGCGGGCTCCACCGCCTCCTTCTCCGCTCTCCATGCCGAACTCCGGCGACCTCCGCCCGGCCCCGCCTTCACCGGAGCCCCCGGATCCACTGGATCAGCCTCAAGATCTACAAGAAGAAGAAGAAAAAAAGCCCCGCAAACATGAAGACATCCACCCGGGGACGGCTCTGCTCAGTGATCTCCTCTGCGGTAACGTTAATAAACACTTAATAACCGCACGTAATAAATGTTTATCATAACTACAGGATAATAAACAGACCCGTAATGAACCGAGCAGGAGCAAAACAAAAACAGCTGATGGCTCTTGCGTCACGGCAGAGCACGTCACGTGGTGATGGGCGGGGCTAAGGCCACCCGTTGGCGGCTGCTGGTTCATTCTGATTGGTCAGCTGGACAAAGGCGCGCGCTGATTGGTCGCATTTGCGGAAGCAAATAAAAACATAAGGAATCTATCTAATAATCTCTCTATATATTAGATATACAATATACTGTATATGTACAGTATTATATTTCATTTAATAATTATATAATTATTATACCAATATATAATATTATATAATACATAATAGGATAGAATAGAAAGACTGGAAAAAAGATATAATATACATATACACTTATTTCTCAATTCATGCTCTCCTCCCATATTTTCTTTGTGCTTTTTATGTTATTCCTGCTGTGTCTTACTATAGTATTATATTTTTAGATTAGATTCCTGTTGTGTTATTAGTATTATTGTTGTTGTTGTTGTTGTTTGTTAGTGGCTTAGTGGTTAGCAAAGACTTGCAGATTAGGTTAACTGGTGTTTCTAAATTGCCTGTAGTGTGTGGATGCAGGTGTGAATGTTGACTGAATGTAAAAAAAAAATAAATAAATAAAAAGGGAATAAATACATTATGGGAATATGATTACCATTGGCCTCCACGGTCACTACCTGGTCTACAGAGGTTCCTAGATGAAAGGATGGGCATATACAATCAATGAATTATATCAATATATATTATATCAAGATTAGATCAATCTACTGTATATAGCTAGTCAGTTATCCATAAGTCTATGGATAAAATTAACAGAAAGACTAGAAGTAAACACACACACACACACACACACACACACACACACACACACACACACACACACACACACACACACACCTATTTCTCAATTCCTACTCTATTCCCATATCTTCCTTGTGCTCTTAATGTTATTCCTGCTGTGTTTGATTGTTTTGATCATATTATTAGTGTCTTGTCATGTTAATAATATTATTGTTGTTGTTATTATTTTTTTTGGCTTAGTGGTTTACAGTGTCGTCTGCACCTTCCAGGGTCCGGGTTCAATTTCCGCCTCGGGGTCTGTGTGTATACATGGAGGATATTCTCCCCGTGCTTGGTGGGTTTCTTCCAGGTACTCTGGTTTTCTCCCTTGCAAATTAGGCTAATTGCCGTTCCTAAATTACCTGTAGTGTGTAAATGAGTGTGTGATGCGATTTAGTGTGGGCGATGGATTGGCAACCCGTCCAGGGGGTACCCTGCCTTGTAGCCTAAGTCTCCTGGGATAGGCTTCAGGACCCCGTGACCCTGTATACAGAATAAAGTGGTAAGAGATGAGTGAGTGACTCTAATTTTTATCGGTTTGTATTGATGTTTATCTGCTAACCCTAATCACTAAGCCACCGTGCCACTTGAGTTCCCTATCTTGCTTTGTAATTAGGAAAAGGACGACAGCCTTCAGGTTAGGAATGTTTGTTTGGATTGGCTTCCTGTCAATCATTTTATAGTCACGCCCCCAATGCCAGATTCACATCCTTGTAAATCATTATGACAAGAAGTTTTTTTTTTTTTTTTTGTAGTTTCTTTCTAACCCCCTAACTCATGGGTGTTGTGCGGCGCTTTTTGTACATGAGTGGAAATGAGGGTTGCATCAATTATTAAAATTATATGAAAATGTATTAAACTCCAGCTATTAAACTGATACTTATCTTCCACCTATGTTTCACATAATGCACATTTAAATAAAATGGGGCACGCCTAATTCGGCTCTACCTGGAGCTGACCTGCGGCTGGTATCCTTGTGAACCCTCTCAATTGGCTCCTGTTTGAGCTGGAACACTATCTCAACTCTAACGGTTATCGCAGACTGGTACAACAATGATAAGTCTACCTTGCCCAGGTTAAGGTTACTTGGACGCAGGCTTAGAGCCATCTGGTGATTTATAAAACCCAAAATGGTGAAGTGGAGCCATCTTGTGGTCTCACTACCTACTGCACATGGTTGATGCACAGTGTTACATGGATTGGTCCTTGCAAATAATACAGTAATAATTAAGGCCTCCTGTTAAATGTCACTGCAAAAGAAACAAAATATATTTAACCTCTAATTTGAGAACTCTTGAGAAGTATAAAATCAAGATGCGTGGGGTAATTCCTTTTTGGTTGTGACACGAGGACAACTTTTAACACTATAAAGCAAACCTTGATGACACATAAAGGAGCAATAGAGCCGCGGTTCTTGTAGGCTGACTGTGACCAAGCTTTGCTGCAAAAGAAATAATCACAACTGATTTTTATTTGTTTTTGTTTTTTTGCAAAAAAATTTTTTATTGCATATGACAAGAAAACATTATTTAAAAAAAAAAAAAGTCCTAAAAACAAAAACTAAAGTCTGTGTCTCATTAATATTCACAGAGTAATACAATTTGTCCGAGTAATTACAGATATTAAAACTACAGCATGTTTATTTAGTAAAATAAAATCAAAAGTTGACCTCAAATTATATTTCAAAACACAGCAGCAGAATGATACAGAGATCTTTGGTGTGACATCGTGTGGAGTGGAGTGGAGTGGAAGCGAGTGGACGCCGACTCAGAGTTTTAAGGCTGTGAAGAAAAAACAAGAATGAATTTTTTTTTTTTTAATTAAAGTCGACAGGTAGAAAAAGAATTGTTTTTGAGTGTGTTGTAATGTGGAATAGGTTTTTAATACACTGGAGGAACGTAGGGCACAAGGCAGGGTACACTCCGAATGAGGCACCTACCCATTACGAAGAACAAGAACACACACACACACACACACACACACACACACACACTCTCTCATTCATATACCTCAGGCACCACAGTCTACCTTCAACACATGTGTTTGGATTGTGGGAGGGATACACAAATACAGACCATAGGCTTGTGGTAATCCTGAAGGTATGAGCCGACACTAAGCCACCGTGTCACCAGTGGGAAAAATATATACAAAGGAAAAAAAAAATTTGTTGGTTTTTCCCTGATTTTCTCCCTAATTTAGTCGTGTCCAATTCCTCCCCGTCACTAGGGGGCTCCACATTAAGGCTACTACTACCACTCAGCCGGGAGGGCTGAAGACCATCCGTGTTTTCCTCCGAAACACGTGACGCCAGTCGACCGCCTCTTTTCGCACTGCTCACTCACGCACCATTGGGGGCGCAGTAACACACCCGGAGGACAGCGCTATCCGCTTCTTCCGCTCACGTGAGCTCACAGACGCCCCTGATTGGCTGTAGAACCGTGATTAATGTGGGAGCACTAAGTACCTCCCATCCCTCCACTCTGAGAGAGCTCGGCCAATCAGCTCTCTCTAGACCTCCGGCTGCCAGAGGTTACAGCATCACCCGGGAATCGAACTGGCGATCTCCGGATGATAGGGCAAGCGCTGCACCACTTTTTGGAGGCCCAAAAGGAAAAATCTTCTTCTTTTGGTTTAACCTCTTGAGACCCCAAATGTCTTCATATACCAGTACATGACATTTTCAAATTGACTATTTGGTGGCAGTAATTGGATATTAGTGGTTAGCACTGTCGCCTCGCACCTCGGTCTGGAGTCAATTCTGTGCTTTGGTGGGTTTGCATGTTCTCCCCGTGCTTGGTGTGTTTCCTCCGGCTACTCCAAAGATTAGACTAACTGACATTCCCAAATTGCCTGAAGTGTCTCCTGGGATTGGGTCCAGGCCCTGTCCAGAGTGTACTCCGCCTTGTGCCCTAAGTCTCCTGGGATTGGGTCCAGGCCCCTGTGACCCTACTGTATATACAGGATAGAGCAGTACAGACGATGGGATGATGATAAATGATCTGTTTATTTGTGAAATCCTCATACAAGGTGCATATACTTCTTTTGTTGTACGTCTTCCTGTTTTTTTTTAGTACATTGATTAAGTTTGTGCTAATAAAGAGAAACAGTGAGGAGAAACTGCAGTGTACACAACAGTAAAGTTCGACTCTCAGGAGAATGAAGAACATTCGTTGTTCCACCAATTACAGCGTGCAAAGGTATAAGAAGAGTTAAAAGTAAGTAATCAATAAAGTTCCGATACATGTCGACAAGTCTTATCTGATCAATACATCTGTCCACTATGTAACACAAGCTCTGTATTACAAGCTATACCCACTGAATATCATCTCTTTTTACAGTAAAATAAAGAATAATCGTCGTAATCATGCAGTACCTTAAATTCCCAGAGCACCATGGCTCCATCCAGACTGACACTACTGAACTTTTCCACTTTGGCCTTGTCTCCCTCCACCACACACAGCTGGCTGCAAGTCAGAACATATAAAACAATTAAAATACAAATAAAAAAATGAATTACAAATAATAAAAGTAAAAGTAATAAAAGTCACAAATATGCTTGACACTCAATTATATTGTCTATTAAATCTAAATCTGAAGTTCAGCAACATTAAATTATATGTCCAAGATATACAATGTTCTGGTCAGGACATAATTATAGCAGTGAGACACATCGAGCAGATGGTTGGAAGGTTAAATATTAAATTCATTCACGTCATGAGTAGAAATCTGGCACCAAACACGTCTCGACTACATTTATTTGTTGCCTATTTATTTATTTATTTATTTATTGTTATAGCATCAAGACAAAGTAATTGAATGAATCAGTGTTTATGTTCTCTGTCCCTACGTGATGCTGTTCTGATGTAGAGTGTTGAGCTCGTTGTCCTCCTCGTCGGTCGTGGCCTTCTTGTCCAGGTTACGGAAGTGCTGCATGGCCGACATGCTGTTTTTGGACGTCTGCTTGGCGATGCCCAGCTTTCGCACAAAATCCAGCTTGCCGTTGCCTTTGTAAGAGAACTGGTAGGGACAGCAGTCGTGGCCCTGGAATAGACAAAAACATCATTGAAAGGAAACACCATAGTATATCCAAGATATAACACACCTTCAAACCAATCAATCAATCAATCAATCAATCAATCAATCAATCAATCAATCCATCCACCCATCAATCAATCCATCGATCCATCAATCAATCAATCAATCAATCCATCCATCTATCTATTTATTGATCCTGACTTACCGCAGCCACAATCTCCGTCTCGTTGACGTACAGCACACTGAGCAGCGGCAGATGTTCTGTAGTCAGTTGTGTAACCCTGCAAAACACATTCGGTACATATAAATAATCATTACTTTGACATTTCATCTTATTTGTACTGTTTTTAGGTTCCTGTAGTTCATCCTACACATCTATTACTAAAAACCAGCTCGACAGTTATTGGCACCCACAGTAATGTCCAAGAGGGTTAACAATAAACTACAGTGCTGCGTGTGTCAGTCATTAGAGCGTCATGTAAACCAAATGCAGCTAAAACATGATAATATTTATGTTTAACACTTTTACAAGTTCTACATGACTGTAACCTTTACCAAGGATTTTAACGGTTCTAGAGCTGACTGTTTGTTTCGTTATAGTTCGGAGGGGCGTTCAAGTCAAACAGGGACTTGTGATGAAATTTCTGGTAAAAGAAGGCGTGGAAGCGATTGACTTGAAGCACAGTACGGTGATGATCCTCTTAGCCGCAGTAAAACATTTGAATGGTGCAAAGGGTTTAAGTAATTCCATAAGTCCGTAAATGGCGATCCCGGTCGAGGTGGCTTAGAGCCCACTGCAGTCGTTCTCATGAACATTTAGCGAGTAGAACACCTGATCCTTAAAAAAAATCAACAGATAACTTGTCACCGACTTGCGAAAGAAAGAGACGCATCTGTCTGTATGAACTGTTGACACGAGTCCTGACCTCGCTCCAAGCCATTTCCACATGTTTCCACGTTTCTTGGAGGCCGGCGTTTCAGACACGAAGCAGGAAGTCCGATTATGGCTCCGGCGTGCTGAGAAAATTTCCTACCTTTATGTGCATTAGTGTAGCATGTTTTAAAACACTTAAATCAAAAGTCCCCGTTTGACTTGGACGGCCCTTGTATTAAATGTACACAAGATAAATGAACTGATCCTTGTTATGTGTCTGGACTGTAAACAGATAAAGTCGGGTGTTTACTCTTTGGCCTGCGTGGCGTCTGCGACGCTGATGGAGCTGTTGTGGCTGACCCAGGCCAGCGTGTCTCCGGATGGTGAGAAGGCGACGCTGTGCACCCAGCCACCACAGTCTTTGTGCTCCAGAAGCATTTCGCCAAACGGCATCTTGGCTCCCCACGGTGTCGGGCCGGGCTTGTCCTCAATCTCCTTGATGTACGTGGAGAAAACCCTGCGAAATCAGGAACGTAACCCGTCAGGCCTACACGCTACTGCTGGTTTCGTGACTCATCATTGAGCATGCATTACATCTCATGATACACTACTACATCCAATCTCAATCTAATCTACGTTAGATCTCGTCTAGATTTAAACTGTAGCTTGGTTGATAGCAATGAGAGTGAAGCATTTTGAGGAAATAAATCTTTTAGGTTCGGTTTATTTTACATACAAAGCTACAAGGGTTGCCAGCCCTACATCTGGGTTGCCAAGTCTGTCCCGCAGTATACGCCAATCGGCTCCCAAACCTAAAACCCCTGTGCTATACACTGCTTTTAAATTCCAACACAGTTGGCGAATCGTAAACATTGCAACATTTACTGTGCTTTCGCATAACAGCCGTTAGTGTACCCATGACATCATGAGAAGAAATGTTTGCTGTTAAAAAAACAAACAAACATGTTGGCAAGTTTTCAATCCGAGCACGAGTTATACCAGAACGTAACACGGTTCGTTGGCTAACCACCAAGCGATCTATTCGTGCTACGACCCGAAGTTGTGCCAACAAAACAGCATTTGGTTTGTTTTAGGACGCTTTGTGGTCTTTTATTTGAGCTCACATGTTTAACATAGCAGCTAAGACCCCAACAAAGAGATACGAAGCCAAATAAATATCTCACGGATTTAGTTGACTAGAGGCTTAAAAGAGACAAGCTTGTGTATTATAGGAAACTGCATTTAACTATGAGCGTGTTTGTGCGTGTTTGACCATGGGATTTTTTTTTTATACAGTATACCATGGTACTTGTTTTCTGATGTAGAAATGTCTATGTATTATTTATCAATATTCATTCTTATGTAAACTTATATAAAAGGTGATGATGCAATAATGTTATAATAAGTGATGTGATATACATGAATAAATATTTATATATTATGGCATCTTATAAACAAAACAATTGAACTATTGTCATACATTAAATATTTATTTGTTCTGTATGGAACATTAATGAAATGCCATAGTATACTGTGTTACAGTATGTAGAGTGTACAAAACCATACCAGTGGTACTGGTACCAACATACTATATGGTACGGTGTGTACAAACCATATTAGCTGCTGTGATGCACATGGTACCCACCAAAGTATTGTGGTACATACCATAGTACAACCACGGTACCCACTGAAATGCCACACTACCTACTGTATGCTGGTACTCTGTAAAGTATTATGGTGCCTACCATAGCAATGTCTAAAGTACCACTTTAATACCATGGTACTGTATATTATGGTATGTATTATAGTTTACTATAGTATGTACCATAGTAGAATTTAAATTTGACTCGATTGTAGAATGCGGCCTTGACAGTAATATGTGCACAGAGATATATTCATATATATATATATATAGGCAGAGCATGTAATGCTATCAGTTGCAAAAAAAAAAAAAGATTGTTATTGATGTAATCGTACATGCGCGTGCTTCAGAAGGACAGGGACGATTTTTCTGTTAACCTGCATTGAGCGGAGCGTCGAGATTTAACATGCCTGTCTGTGGTCAGAGTATAGACGAGCAAAACTCAACCGGTTATTAATCACACAGAGGAGGTCGTGTGTGTAACCTGCAGTGGAGATCGGCTGATCCGGCCGCCAGCAGGATGTTGTTGGGATGCCAGTCGAGACTCAGCACGGTCGAGCAGATCCCTTTCTTTATGTGCTTACTGAGCCACCTGCAACAAAAACACCATCACAAAGCATTAAAGGTGGTAAAGGGTTAGATGAACTGCCATGTGTACGGTATGTGGAAACGGGATTAATATGAACTTATTTTAACGATGCCTTTACGTGAAAATTGTTTCTAATGAATAATACTGTGCAGTTTTTTCTTGATTCATATTTGGAGGCTTGGGATCAAGAGGAGATTGGGAATATTGCTTTAAAGCGCTTCTTCAATTGCTCATTAAACATCAGTTAAAGCTGTAGCTTTATGACAGAGTGTTCAAGAAAGAGAAAAACAGAATGGCTGTTTACAGCTGCTAGAGAGAGAACTGGAGCTTAATTATTCCATGGACATTTCCAATATTAAATGTAATTGTAAACTTATTGAAAAGGGTATGATGTGATAATGTGATAATGCGTGCTGCGGTGTGATAATACAGTTACAGAGCTAGTGTGTGCAGATAAAAGAGAAATGTAAGAAACATTTAGTGATGCTCTGCTATCTGTGTCTCACCAGTCGTTCTCTTTCTCGAAGTAACACACCGAGATGAGTTTGGCTCCGCTTCCAAGAGCGAACTTGTTCTCCAGAGGTGACCACTTGACACACGTGGCGGCTCTGTTGATGCGAACGAGGACGAGAGTCGGCTTCCAGACGGCATCCTTCAGCGTCCAGACGTAGGCGTTTCTGTCTGAGGCGCACGTCACGATACGGTTCGACTCCGGGGCCCAATCGATTCCTGTAACATTGTCACAGCAGAACTGTAAAACTCTGTCTGACTGGACCTCTGTCTACCTATTAATCTGCCTGTATGTCTGGTCATCTCTCTGTCTGTATGTCTGTTGGTATGCCAGGATGTATGTTTGGTCACCTGTCTGTCTGTCTCTCTGTATATCTGGTCATGTGTCTGTCTGTCTGTCCATACAATGTCATCTTTCTGTCTGTCTGTCTCTTTGCCTGTCTGAATGTTTGTTGTCTGCTGTTCTGTCTGTCTGATTATCTGTGTTTCTGTCTTTGTGTCTATCTCGTTGTCTGTCTACCTGGTCATTGATATGTCTGTCTGTCTGGTTATCTAAGTGTTTGGTAAACTGTCTACCTGTCTGATTATTTGTCTGTCTGCCTGTCTAATCATCTACAAGTCGGATAATCTGTCTGTCTTTGTCTAGTCAGATCCGTCTGTCTGAAGTGTGCCTGATCAGCCGTCTTTTTCTCTGTCTGCATGTCTGCCTGGTAGTCTGTCAGTCTTTTTGTTTGTTTATACGTCGGTCTGGTAATCTGTTTGCCTTTTGTCTGTCTAGTCATCTGTCTGTCTGTCTCTCTGTCTCTCTGTCTGCCTGTCTATGTTTCTGTCTTTGTGTCTGTCTAGTCAAATGTCTGTCTGTTTGTCTGTCTGACTCTTTGTTTATCTAACTGTGTAGTAATCTGTCTGTATTTGTGTTTGTCTAACCAGATATTTGTCTGTCTCGCTGTCTGCCTGGTAATTAGTATGTCAATCTAGGCAGTTGGATCTATCTATCACTCTTCTACTTCCTTTGTTCAGGTCTTAATCAGGCTTAACAGAACCATGATTGTGGTATGATGTGTGGTATGATATGTGTGTGTGTGTGTGTGTGTGTCTGTGTGTGTGTGTGACAGTGTGTGTGTGTGTGTGTGTGTGTGTGTGTCTGTGTGTGTGTGTCTGTGTGTGTGCCACTGTGTATATGCCCAGAGAATTTCCAGCCCTTCACTCTTTACATGAATGTTTGTCTTGTGAGTCAGCCACATATGTGTGTGTGTGTGTGTGTGTGTGTGTGTGTGTGTGTGTGTGTGTGTGTGTGTGTGTTGCATTATCAGTGAGTTACTGACTAACAGAGTGGCCGCTTCCTGTTTTCATTTACCTGTGATTCGCCCGCTGTGCTCCTTCAGCTCATGGATTTTGCTCCACTCCTTCCCCTTCTTCTGGTAAATGTTCACCACACTGCTGTTGGGGCTGACGGCGATCTCTGAAAGGCAGAAGCAATGATGATGACGATGATGATGAGGATGAGGAGGAGGAGGAGGAGGAGGAGGAAGAGCATAATGATTATAGTAGTGATGCTCTCCGGTTACATGCACTTTATGCACTTAAACGCTCGCTCAGTCCTGCTAAAGTGGATTGTGAGGCTGCATTTAGGAGATTTAGGTAAAGTAAAATGCTGAGTGTTCAGGGCATAACTTTACAGAATGGGATCAGTGGGGATGTAATGGATGATTATGGGAGGGTCGGGGGTGCCGAGGGATGGATCTGTTCCCCTGGCATGTTCACACTTACGAGTTCGGTCTTTGTTCCAGGCGTGACAGGACAGAGGCTCCAACCCGAAGCTGTACAGAGACATGTTGGGACAGAGGAGTTCTGGAATGCAACACACACACACACACACACACACACACACACACACACACACACACACACACACACACACACACACACACACACACACACACACACACACACACACACACACACACACAGTCTTGAGTCTTACAGAAAAGAAAGAAAAACAACAAAAGGTAAAAACAAGCTATAAATAGGTTATTATTTTGTAAATTAAAAAGCTATAATGTAACTCAGTGTGAAGATGACAGAATCATGACTCACATCAGTGAAATAAAACCTGCACTGAAACCATCCACGCATAAATGAACATTTAATCTATTGCATTAAACTAAAACATCTTATTTTTTCATTCCTCTGAATCACAGATGACACTCAATATGTAATTGCAGAATACAAAAAAAAGACTTACTAGATGATACACAGAGACATTTCAATCTTAACATTATGATAAAGCAATAGTTCACCTTTCTCTGAGTTGGTCTATTCTGTCCTGGGGTCAGTTGTGAGGATCCGTGGACTCTGGGCAGTCAACACGAATGCAGGAGAACACTGAGGCACTGGAAAAATCAGATAGCGAGAGAGAGAGAGAGAGAGAGAGAGAGAGAAGGAAGGAAGAGGGTGTGTCTGAACACTGACTGAAGAACAGCACCTGAGACGAGTTCATGCAGGAATTAAAGGAAAAGTTCTACCTGACTCACATTGTGTTTTTTTTTTTTATACCAAAATATTTATGATGTGTTTAGTGATTCTAGTAGCAAATTGTTGGTTGTTGTTGTATTTGTTTATTTGTGCAAAATTTCAACAATCACGAAGGTCAGTTTTCACTAGAGGTTCTTAACCATCATCATAATCATCAGCAGCATCATCATATTACAAAAATATGAGAACCAGCATAGAATTAGTAAGGATCAAACGCAAACTCTGGAACGACTCGACATCCCAGAATGCAATGCATCTACACGATGCTGGGTTACGTCGGAGTTTCGACTCGGCTAATTAGCGATTTAAGAGATGACAAACATGATGGAAAGGACAGCGATAATGACGTGAATGTGACAGATTTTTGAGCTGACATGCTTGAACAGAGTGAACAGGATGCCTGTCTGTATGTCTGGTCACCTGTCTGTCTACTTGTCTGTATGTCTGGTCAGCTGTATGTCTTCTTGTCTGTATGTCTGGTCACCTGTCTGTCTTCTTGTCTGTATGTCTGGTCATCTGTATGTCTACTTGTCTGTATGTCTGGTCAGCTGTATGTCTTCTTGTCTGTATGTCTGGTCATCTGTATGTCTACTTGTCTGTATGTCTGGTCAGCTGTATGTCTTCTTGTCTGTATGTCTGGTCAGCTGTATGTCTTCTTGTCTGTATGCCTGGTCAGCTGTATGTCTTCTTGTCTGCCTGTCTCCTTGTCTTTATGTCTGGTCATCTGTCCGTCTGCCTGTCTGTATATCTGCCTGTCTCCTTGTCTATATGCCTGGTCATCTGTCTGTCTACCTGTCTGTGTGTCTGGCCACCCGTTTGCCTCCTTGTCTCTTTGTCTGATCACAAGTCACTTTCCTTGTCTGTCTGTCTCGATGTTTATATGTCTGATCATCTGTCTGTCTGCCTTTCTGTATGTATGGTCATAGTTATCTGTCCATCTGCCTGTTTGTAAGTCTGGGCACATGTTTGTCTCTACTTGTTTGTATGTCTGGACATCTGTCTGTCCGTCTCTTTGTCAACATGTCTGGTCATCTGTCCTTCTGCCGTGTCTGTATGTCTGGTCATCATATACTGTGTGTGGTGTTGGTATGAAAGGAGTGAGTTTTAAACACTGTGTTAAACATTCACTGCACTTTATTACACACTCCTCCCTTGGACGTGTACATGTAAAGTCTACAGCTTATCTTTTTCCATGCACAGTGTGTGTGTATGGGTGTTAGTCATCTGAAAGCCTTTATTCTGTGCCAGATCTTATCAGAGAAGTGCTGTTTGCTGGAGGTGTCTTTTTTTTTTTTTCTTTTAGTTTTAGTTCAGTGGACCCTCATTCAATGCAGTAACACCTGAGAACGGGGTGTGTAAAAACCAGCAAACACTAGCAGCAGGTCATTGCAGCACTGCTCATTGATCCTCTTTTTGCATTGATGGACAAATTAGATAGGGTGAGAGGCTGTGCAGGGTAGCACACGGTGTGCCAACAGTGTGTTGTTGCACACATACTGTACAAGAATGCAGGCGACACCAGAGAACATTATGAACAACTCCATATATGGATGCAAAGACTCGCCTGTTTAACATGCATCAATGCATCAAAAAACCAAGCTGTGTCGTATTTAAGACAAAATGCAATAAAGAATTTTGTGGCTTGCTTATTACGTAATAAGATTTAATAAACCGGTATAACTTGCTGTTTGTTTTGGAATCATCCTGTGCGCCTCTATCAGGGAGTGTCTTTCTAAAATCTGATATGAGGGGAAGAAATCTGATAAAGTAGGCTGTGCTTACAGGACTATACTCTATACCATAGAGTAGGACTATAGTGTTTCCTAATTGGTTTAAATGTCTAAAAGGCTTGAATGGATTGTTCCTAATGCTTCTTGGTAGCTTTAAATATATTTATTATACATTTATTCGCTAGTAAATTCTTTATCGGTGTGCGCTGCAATACGGTTAGAGTGACAGAAACCTTTCGGTTCAGTTGTCTGATAACGAAACCTTGCCATGGGCATAAACAAGTCAGTGCACTCTCAGTACTGGCGCCAAACCTGGATAAATTAAAGAGGATGAAATTGTGTCAGGAAGGGCATACAGAGTAAAATCTGTGCCAAAATAAATACCGTAGCAGTCAAAAGCTAGGACACACCTTATAATTCCATGGTCTTTCCTGATTTTTATTTCTTCCTACATTGTAAAACAAAGCTGAAGGCATCCAAACAATGCAATAATCTCTTTTGAACATTAGATATTGAAAATGTATCTGCTACTCATGTTCTGTAAATCCTTCATAACGGCTCTAATCTGAGGTGCTGTTTGTTAACTGGTGATTTCTGAGGCTAAATGAACTTCTGCTCTGCAGCAGAGGGTTTCATGCACACATCCATGCACTTGTTCGGATTGTTCAGGCAATTTACTATAGATTCATCAGTCCACCTAATTGCATGTTTTCAGGAGGTGGAAGAAAACTGGAGAACTTTGAGGAAACCCAGAAAAACAACACAATTCAATTTTTTTTATATAAACCATAATTCTCAGTTTGTCCCTGATGAGCAAGAAGAGGGAGATGGTGAGAAGGAAAAAACCCTGAGATGGCAATAGGAAGAAACCTTGAGAGGAACCAGACTCAACAGGGAACCCATCCTCATTTGAATGATATCAGAGAGCAGGGATTGTTGTGCTGTCATACTGTGTGTTGGGAAGCTGGAAGTTCAGTATAACAGAAAAGTGTTTAATGTGTTTAAGTTAATACAGAGTCCAGTTCGTTATTGGAGGCTCAGGCGAAACTGTTTGTAGGAATTCCAGTCCTGAACTGCAGTCACAAGTCATCAGAGAACAGTTGTCTGAATCAGCCAAGTCCAAAACCATCTTAATGGTCAAGAGTAACCTCCCCAGTCACCAAACGCATCCCAAGCTGACCACACAAGGCCTACATGCGACAAAATCTCAAACCAGAAGAGGGGCACCGGGATGAGTCAGTTTGATAAGGTGCCACAGCTCCAAGAACGTGGGAGAGTAGAAAGCAATATAAGAGTCTTTTGGAATGGATGTCTCTGATCAGGGAAGGAATCACGTCCCTGGAAAGTCAGCTTTAAAGGACAAGGAAGCTGAGAAGAGAGGTCTATAGGCCTACAGAACTCAGCATCTAGTTGGAGGTTCTGTAGGCTGCATCACAGCCACCTATAGAGGAAACGTTTTGAGAAGAAAGAGTGTGTGGAAGTAGATATAAAGCAGATGAAGAGTTAAGTCAAGAAAAGATATGTGAAGGATGCATTGGATGTTTTTAAAGAAGGATGGGAAGATGCTGGGAAGATGAGAAAGAATGAGACTTTAAGTTAGTGGTAAAGTAACCTACTGGATTCCAACCGTCGTTAAACAAAAAACAAGAAGAAAAAGAATCACAGCTATGAGGTAGTATAAGAAAATTTTCAAGGTTAGTTTTGTAACATGCCAACAGATCACAGAGACATCGTCCTGTGTACATCGAGAGCTGTGCAACTGGTGCTATTCTGATCACCTGTGTTACCACGTCTGACAGCAAGTCAGAACGAAGGGTGAACGTGAAATTCTGCGTGAAACTGGGCAAATCTGCCACAGAGAGACATTTGAAATGATTTTGTCACATTTGCGGCGATGCTGCAATGAGTCATTTGAGGGGTTTTGAGTGGCACACGCGCTTCTAGAGCGGAAGAACATCACTGGAAGAGGACACAGGAAGACCTTCAACCACCTCCAACCCCCGAAAATATTGAAACCATTCAGCAACTTGTGTATGATCTCCACAACATCCGTATGTCATACGGAACAGTCCAGGCAATCCTCGGGTATATGATTTGAACATGCGAAGTGTTGCTGTCGAGTTTGTCCCCAGGCTGCTGTCCCAAGAGCAGAAGGAACATCTCGTCAAAGTCTGCCGAGAACTCTGTGGATAAGGATTGAGTTTCATTACAGGTGACGAATCCTGGGTGTACGGGTACGACCATAAGATGAAGCAAAGTTCTGCACAGTGCATCTCCACAACCGAAAAAGGCGAGGCAGGTCCGCAGCTCGACCGAGTGCAGCCTCATCGTCTTTTTCAGCATTCACGTCATCGCGTGTCGAGAATTCGTCCCCAGGGGTCAGACCGTCATTAGAGAATTTAAGATGTCTGAAGGGAGGATGTATGCTGAAAGCGACCGGATCTATGGCATGCGGCTCTCAAAACTTTTGATACCCCTCATATGTGTGAAAGGGCATTTTTGGGTTTCTGTGGAACCAGAAAAGTTCTACAGGAGACATTTAGGAGTATGATTAAATCCATTATAGATTTTAAAAAGAATGTATTTTTATTATTCATTTAGGAATATGTCTGAATATCTTTTTATTTTATTTTTCTTTTAGAAATAACTCCAAAGCCTTGAGGGAAGAAAACTGACGTCATTGCGTGTTTGTGTCCGGTAATGACGTACTTCCGGGTTGAAGCACCCATCCAAGCGAGGGAGAACGGGAGTGTCACTGTTTATTATTAAAGTACAATAAACGCAGGAGCAAAACATTAGCAAGGAAATATTCTCTTCCCATAACTCAGGTAAGACCTACAGCACAGCGATACCGTACGTGTTTCGTCACATTTTAGCGGGAAAACTAAGTCAAGTGCTGTGTATTTCCGTTTGTTTTGATAACGGTAGCGTTTACAAGATGGCGCTTCTCGTTAATGGCTCTCTACGGCGTGATCTTTTCCCACCATCTTTACGAGAAACGTTGTTGTTCTTCGCGGCGATTGGACGATTCCAGTCCGACCCTTTTGCCCTCATTGGTCGTCGTGGTGCCTTTACACGAGGGGAGTGGTTGTAGCGAATCGGAGCGCAGAGAGCGGGAAAGGGTTAGCCAATAACAGGGCGGGGAGGCGGGATGTATCGAAAGCGGATGGGAAATATAAACAATAAAAAAAATTAATAGCTGGGAAGCTGCGTTAGGTTTATTTGACATATCGCTCGATTTAAGGTAAGATCAGAAACGCAGCATCTTTTATTTATCAGCGTCTCTGTTTGGAAACATGTGTTCACGCATCTGCATCTTATAGTTAACATGATTATTGTTTTTATTGCTTTTTGCATATCCCACAAGTAAAGGAAGTGCATGTGTCACAAAAAAATAATAAAAAATTATCTAGTATATTTTATATTTCATGCATTTTTTTCATACTAGGGTTTAAGTCTGTAGGCTCTTCCTTTAATTAATTATTTGATTCATCATAGTGGATCCTCAGGCAATCACTCCATCACATGGCATTGTGACACACACACACACACACACACACACACACATTTACTAAAGGATAGGAATCAGCAGTCACATCACAATACCTCTGTGCCAATTCAATTAATATTGTGATTCTGTAAGTATCACAATCTTATAAATATACCGATTCTATATTACAAATTAGTTTATTATCTTGAATCTTTAAAACAAATATAAGATGGTGAGCGCTATTCAGCAATTCTGAAATTGTTCAATTCTGGAATTGTTAAACAAACTGAACTGAACATTCTTTTTCTCACTTTAAGCAGTTTCCCACTGGGATTAATAAAGTTCTTCGAATTTGAATGCGCAATATTTAAACAATCCAAGCTAACATAAAAGCATTTAAGTTTAGCATTTAACTTCAAGGCAAATTAAATGAAAAGCTACATTGTTACTGAACTCTCTCTGTTATGTCATCCTCTTTAATTATTATTTCTATACAATCTTAGCAAATAATTCACTCCTACCACACAGGATGTCTCTATGAATTGTTGTTTTACCACCTCAAACGCCTCCAAAGTCTTAAAGTGTGAGGTGTGAGCACACGGGTGAGAGACTTCGGAATCGATTTTGGAGTCAATCTGGCGCTATGTGACTCAACACACAGAAGAATCATGATTCGTAACTGAGTAATCCCCCTCTCCCCTCATCACTAACGTTTACACTTTCACAGAAAGTGGCAGGCTAGTTACGAAGATAATTTTAAAATTATAAACTGAGGAAATCAGAACATCCAGGGTGCGAACATCCAGGGTGCGATGGGGTTTTTGGGGTTTGTCCGGTTCAAGAAACCCTTCTCACTCCTTGTCAGGGCATTTTCACATTAGAGTCCTGGGATGGTTTCTGAGAACATTGACCTTAAAGTCTGGTTCATTTTGATCAGTCAGTACAAAATTGGTCTTCCTCTGGAAAAGCTGCTCTCGAGAATGATGCAGCGTCCCCGGGCACGGATCGAATCAGATACGGAAGCCAGTCATACCTGAGAACGAAAGTATAGTAGGCTACTGTTTAAACGCGATGTCATCGGTGGTGTTCGTCTCTTCCGAAATCTCGTGTGTGTGTGTAGGAAAGCACACGATAACGTCGCTTTTGACAATTTTTTTTTTTGTTAAAAATATCAATAATATAAGGCGCAGCACAAAGATCGACTTCCTCGTTCAGCCTGACCATCATATTCATACAGTATATGCTCATTTAAGATCCCATCCTGGAATTAGCTATTATAAACCCCCATTCTTTCGGGAAGGCTTTCCACTAGATTTTTTAAATGTTGTTGTGGGGATTACTGAGGCCCGGCACTGGGGTCAAGCCAGAAAACTGTAAGTACAAGCTGAAACGGTGACGTAGTTGTAAATGACTGTAGTTGTTTCTAACGCATGATGTATTTTCTCACTCTGTGTCTCCAGGTCATCATGGCGTCCGGCAGCTCGAGCAGCGAGGAGGAGAGGAGCCTGCGGGAGTGCGAGCTCTACGTGCAGAAGCACAACATCCAGCAGCTGCTGAAGGACTGCATCGTGCAGCTGTGCACGTCCAGGCCCGAGCGACCCATGGCCTTCCTCCGGGACTACTTCGAGAGGCTCGAGAAGGTGCACACATCATGTAGAGATGTGAACATCCTTGTTAATCGTTAGATATATTTGTTCCGCCTCTTTCACGCAGAGAATAAGCAGGAGGCTGCATTTAAACTCACCGTAGTTGTGTTTTTAATATTACTAATGAATTTTTTGTTCCCGTCTCAGGAGGAGGCCAAGCAGACGCTCAGCCAGCAGAAGTCCGGCTCTCGCTCTGATTCTCGAGAGGACGAGATTTCTCCTCCCATGAACCCGGTGGTGAAAGGACGGCGTCGCCGCGGCGCCATCAGCGCGGAGGTTTACACCGAGGAGGACGCCGCATCCTACGTCAGAAAAGTACTGAAGCTCTTCCACACTCGCAAATCCAAGAACTGAAGCATACACTAATAAGTTACCAGAGACAATTTAGAAGCTGTGGGAAAGTATTTGCCCCCCTTTGTTTTTATTTTTTTATCCCCCTCATTTTTGTCACACTTAAATGATGGAGATGTTTTAATATTACATAAAAATAACCAGAGTAAATATAAAATGCAGATTTTAAATAATGATTTCATTCATTAAAGGGAAAAAAGCTTGTCCAAACCTACTTGGCGACTATGTGAAAACGTAATTGCCCCCCCTTCCCCAAACTTGATACTAGTTGCTCCACCCTTGGTGGCAACGACTGTAATCAAGAAGTTTGCAGAAACTGTCAGTGAGTCTTTCACATATCGGGTTATTAAAATTTGTTTCATGATCTATATCATTAAAAAAAAAAAAAAGGAAAGGGGCAAATAGATTTTCACAGCACTGTACAGCTGCAGCTTCTCATCATGGAATAAAAAATAAAAAAAAGAATTACTCTGTCACCTGTTAGTGGGAACTTTTTAAAGTCTTTGTATTTGTTTGGATTTTTTTTTTGCTAATAATTTCGTGAACTAACTAAGAGTGAACAGATCTTAGCAAACTTTTTGAATACAAAAAATATATGCTAATTAAAATATATAATTTTAAACAAGCACCCTGTTAGCCATTAACCTGCGAAGATAATCATGTGCGTGTTCGTTCCCAGGTTATTCCGAAAGACTACAAAACTATGGCTGCTCTGGCTAAAGCCATCGAGAAGAATGTGCTCTTCTCCCACCTCGATGACAATGAAAGGAGGTGACTTCATTGCATTGATTTTTATTATTATTTATTACATGTAATATATGTTTTTTTCATGCAAATCTTTTATTTCTCATGCTAAAAAAGAGATGTTTATAGACATTGCACTTTTATTCGTAATACAATATGAGAATTGGGCTATAATGTACATTAGGAAGTGAAACAGCACCATCTTGTGGTTAGAGATGTGTATGCACAATAATGGTATAAATACTCTAATCTAAACTCTAACTTAAACTAATTATATATATATAGTTAGTTTAAATAAACTTGTTAATTTTAGGGAATTTGAAAGTTTTCTTTAAAAAGGTTTATAAAGTGACAGTTGATTCTGTGTTTGAACTGCTCCTCAAGAGTACATATAAAAAAATTACAAGAAAGTTTGGAAACAAAATGTGACGTAGAGGGTTGGCTTAGATTTCACAGTTCAGATTCTCTCAGATTGCAGACAATTTCACTATTTTTACTAATAACTAATATTCAGTGTTAAAACAATAACTGATTATTTATCCTTGTTAATATTTGTTAGTGAATCAGATGAATCTCAAAATGTTTTCTGTTATAGTGATATCTTTGATGCCATGTTTCCTGTGAATTACATCGCTGGAGAGACTGTCATTCAGCAAGGTGTGTGTTTGCGGTGAAATATTTGTCTGTCCAATATATATACAGTAAATATATTAAAGAGTTTAGCCCTTTGTATAAGACGTGACCTTTTAAAAACAAAGCATTTTACTGTTTATTAGATACTTTTAGTCATTTTAATACTTTAAAATCTTTAAGGAATCTTGAGACAAATAAACATTAGTGCTGTTGGATTGAATCAAAGTGAACATCGAATATAACAAGAAATAAAGAGATGTTGAAATAATAGTAAAGCTAGAATGTTTTTTTTATCGTATCGTTTGTTTCAGGTGACGAAGGCGATAACTTCTACGTCATCGATCAGGGCGAAATGGATGTAAGTTGAGACGTTTATTATTTTTTTATTGTATCCCTCGAGTATACACGTGTCCAGTTTTTCACGTGTCTGAACGTTGCGTAGGTGTACGTGAACAACACCTGGGTGACGAGTATCGGAGAGGGCGGCAGTTTCGGCGAGCTGGCGCTGATTTACGGCACCCCGAGGGCAGCGACAGTCCGAGCCAAAACCAACGTCAAACTCTGGGGCATCGACAGAGACAGCTACAGGAGGATACTGATGGTACACACATCAAAATATGACTCGTCATTAATACGTCACAGTGAAGAAGCTAAACCAATGATAATGAATTCTGATTGGTGTCAAAATGTCTTCCGCGCAGCATTTCACTGTGAGATTAGTTTGCCGAGGTGTGGTTATGGTTTTTGGCCACATGATGGCAGTGTGGGGAAAGGGGACAGAGGTTTATTCAAGTGGATTGGTATGCTTTACGTTGTATATTCATGTCAAAGACGTATAAGACTCATTTAGTCAGACTTGAGAACAAATCCGACTTACGAACACAGTCCCGGAATGGAACTCGTTCGTAAGTCGGGGATGAGCTGTACTGCCGGTTCTCTCGCCTGAGACGGAATTCCAACTCCAGGTGTTTTTATCTCGCACATCAAAGCTGCTCCTGTTTTGCAGGGGAGCACTCTGAGGAAGAGGAAGATGTACGAGGAGTTCCTGAGCAAGGTGTCCATTCTGGGTAAGCGTCATCGCTTCCGTACACACCGACATGCTAAAGAGGCGATTATTTATTTATTTTTGTTCATGTTTTTTGTTCATATACAGAATCCCTGGATAAATGGGAGAGGTTAACGGTGGCAGACGCCCTGGAGACGGTGCAGTTCGAGGACGGGCAGAAGATCGTCGTCCAAGGCCAACCCGGAGACGAGTTCTTCATCATCCTCGAGGTGAAAAACGCTCTGAAAATGTTCAAGAAATGCATCGAATCAAGACATTTATACAAGATGCATGATGGGACATTTCAAAAAGTTACACACACACACACACACACACACACACACACACACACACACACATTTTTACTATCGAGAGAAAATCCAAAATGTTCCTCATGTAAAAACCCTCCGGTCCATCAAACATATTTAATTTGACTCATCCTGTGGGGAACGTGTTTCACTCTCCTGACACCCTTTTTGAAAATCAAAGTTTTTTTTTTATTTTTAGAAAAATCTTAATCGGGGCCTCCGAGTGGCGCAGTGGTAAAGCGCTCGCCCTATCATCCTGAGATCGCTAGTTCGAATCCCGGGTGATGCTGTAACCTCTCGCAGCCGGAGGTCTAGAGAGAGCTGATTGGCCGAGATCTCTCAGAGGGGAGGGATGAGAGGTACTTAGTGCTCCCACATTAATCACGGCTCTACAGCCAGTCAGGGGCGTCTATGAGCTCACGCGAGCTGAAGGAGCGGATAGCGCTGGCCTCCGAGTGTGTTACGCCGCCCTCAACAGTGCGCGAGCGAGCAGTGCGAAAAGATGCGGTCGGCTGGCGTCACATGACTCGGAGGAAACACGTGATAGTCTTCTGCCCTCCCAACTGAGTGGTAGTAGTAGCCTTAATGTGGAGCCCCCTAGTGACGGGGAGGAATTAGACACGAATAAATTTGGGAGAAAATCTGGGAAACCCTCCTTACTATGCACTTAATCTGCATTTTAAATCTCTTATCCAGGTGAAATTTTGAGCGACTAAAACTGAATCTCGCCATAAATCTAGCTATAAAAACTGTCACGGGATTAAAGAAAGAAAGAAATTCGTGGACATTCTAAACTGGAGTCCGAATATGCTGTAGATAGTAACACCTACACACGTAACACCTACACGCACACACACACACACACACACTAATAAACATTGGTGTTTCCAGGGATCTGCAGCGGTGCTTCAGAGACGCTCGGAGAACGAGGAGTTTGTAGAAGTGGGCAGACTCGGCTCTTCTGATTACTTCGGTCAGTCTTTACGTGTCACGTTTTAAAGTTGAAATAATATTTCACAAACTATTTATAATCATTTCACCCATTAATACTCACTGATGTACTTTTAATCTACGAGAACGTGTTTTTGTTTGTTTTTTATGAGCTTGGAGTTTTTAAAAAACCTCCTGTGTGTGCGTTCAGGCGAGATCGCGCTGCTGATGAATCGTCCTCGCGCCGCCACCGTGGTCGCTCGCAGTCCTCTGAAGTGCGTGAAGCTGGACCGTCCCCGGTTCGAGCGTGTGCTCGGACCCTGCTCCGACATCCTGAAGAGGAACATCCAGCAGTACAACAGCTTCGTCTCGCTCTCCGTTTGAATCTCTCTCCCTCTCCCTCTGTTTCCTTCTCTCTTTCTCTTTACACCTTCTCTGTATATCGCAGGGTCCAGCTACGCTTTATTTTCTTACTTCTGTTTGTGTGTACGTTTCCTTCGTGCTCGCTGTCTGTGTGTGTGTGTGTGTGTGTGTGTGTGTGTGTGTGTGTGTGTGTGTGTGTGTGTGTGTGTGGGAGATTTAACCCCTCGAAGGTAGGACTGTAAAAAGAAGCCGGACTTCAACAGAAACACCAGGAACTGCTCTCGTTAGCGTTTCTCGTTATCTGTTGGAGTAAACGTGACGCGTATTGATTTAACGCAGCGTTCAGGACGTGACGAGATCATTATTTCATTTGTTTTAATTAAGTTTTTGTCTTTAGAGTATTTAGGATCAGACGAGATCTCTTTTCATTTCTCATGTCTTTGCGTGTGTCTGTGTGTGTTGTCGATTAATCTTAATTTGGTCAATCTTCTCACACAAAAAAAGTCAGAGCTCAATAAAAAGACAATTTCATCTGTTACAGACGAGCCTCGGCCTGTTTATAGGTACAATACATTCATTTTCTGAGACTTCAACTTACTGTTACCGGATCCCGGCGTTCCGGCGTGATGGGCTCGGGGTCACTCACAATCCTGATTCTGAACAATTTTCACGTTTGGTTTAAGTCTTTAATTCAGAAGTCAATTTCTCTGATGAAGAATTTGACATTTAACAGATGATTTACAGAAGATAAAAAAAAATCCAGTATCAATTATAAACAGTTACAGAAAATTAAAATAATTAAACGTCAGACTGTGATATCAGGATTAAAGCTGAACGAACAGAACCTTATGTTTCTTACAGATAAAGCCTCAGCTTGTTTAGCGTTTTTTTTTTCTCTCCACAAAATAAAATAAAAAAATGAGAAATTAGTTTTTAAATATCAGATTATTTTCAGCAAAAATTGGCTTTTTCTCTGTAATCAAACCAAACCCACTGTACCGTCTTAATTTCCTGCGCACGTTCTTTTCTAATCGTGACTTATTTCTGCGTTCGGTGAAGATCAGCGGCGGAGTCCCGAGTCGAGGCTGTAAACCGTGCGTGCATGAGTCCGCACCCTTTAACAGTGTTTACAATTTATGTTGGATTGTAGTGACGCCAAATGCTCACATGCGCGCGTGTGTGTGTCCGTGATTCTTGTTGGTTCTGTTTGTTCTCCCGAGGGTACTGAAGTTGAATCATTAAGATATTTTCTGTGTGTGTGTGTGTGTGTGTGTGTGTGTGTGTAGCGTAGCGATCCGCTTTGCTCCTTATCTTTCTTAATTGCACATTTATAGCAGAAGTAAATGATAGTAAATCACCATCACTGTATTTTTTGCACACTTTGGTATATATATATATATATATATATATATATATATAAAAAATAATTATATTAAGCTTCTCTATATATATAAATGTAAATATATATATTCGTGTGGCACTTTTTTTTTCTTTTTTTCTTTTTTCTTCAATAATATTGGTTCGTTTTTGTTTATTTTACTTTACTTTTTACTTTACATAGCTTGTACGTGTAAAACTGCACCCTGTTTACGACACCGTTTATCCCTGATAAAATCCCACAATGCCTTTCAACAGCAAAGAGTCCAGACAGTCTAGTGTAGACCTGTTGGTAGACTGCCAATGACGAGTCGTTAGTGATGTTCAGATGGGACGAGACCGGTCAGGGACAGGTGTTCGCAGTGACTGTGAAGCCCGTACAGTAAATAGGGCGTGGTTTGGGAGACTGATGACGGTCAGACATTATAGACGACCACTCTTTAGTGAAGAGGGCGTGGTGAGGGAGGTTTGATTATTATATGTAGACGAGCCCTCGGTAGTGAATAGGGCA